>JANHFN010004161.1:16362-26695 GCA_032468175.1 Toxicocalamus goodenoughensis
GGTTGGGGTGGGTTGGGTAGAGGAGAGGAGAAGAGAAGATAAATAAAATAAATAAAAATAAAGTAAAGTAAAATAAAATAAAATAAAATAAAAATGAAGTAAAATAAAATAAACCAGCTTGATGAAAAACAAACTCACAAATCCTCTTATATTAGAAGGAAGAACATGAGTAGAGCCATCAGCAGGAAACCAACTATGCTAATTTTTTGGGTGGGGGATGTTATTTGCAATTTACAAGCAATCGGGGATCCAGTATGGATCATTGGGTGACCTCCTGTGCCTTTATTGCTGAACTCACTCATCAAGGATTACTCTAAATATTTCTGGCAAAGAAGAGGAGAGGTTTATGATAAAAGCTTTTGCCTTGATGTTGTTATCAGGAAGTGACAAGATAATAACTCTGGTTAAAAGTATGAGAAACAGCCCCAACTGAAAGTTAAACATGCATAAAGCACCTGATCCCAGACTGAATGGCTGTTAATATTTTATAACAGAGCCGAGCCATAAGAGATAATGAATTAATGCTTATATACTAGGAATCAGCCCAAACTCCTGGAAAAGAAACAGTATCCTAGCGACAGCTGAAGCAAATAAGGATCCCTCCACTGTCTGTTTATACAGGGCCCTGTAAGATTACCAAATACTTGTAAAAAATTTACTACCATTTTGGCAAACAAAGTTCAAGCAAAGAGCTTCTAATTACACAAACCTCTGAGATTCAGTTTGGTTTTCGTTGATCTGAAATTGCACAGAGGTGGTAGACAAATGATCCATCTTCTCAAGGCATGTGGGATCCAAGCATGACCTTATTCAAGAGATTTCAAAAGGCAGCAAAGCTTATTCCCATCGGCTGTCTGTTGGACAGAGGAGAATGACATCATCTGTAGAACAGGGGTGGGTTTCTACCGGTTCTGTCCACCTCTGTAGAACCGGTAGCTCTGAAGAGCAGCAGACATAGAATCGTCTGCTGATGTTTTTGCCCACCCGGCCACCTGGGCTCTTACCTGACCTTTATTTCCTGATTTTTTTCAACTTCAGCTGCCATGTGAGGCACAGCTGCAGTTAAAAATGCAGGAAAAAGGGGCTTTTTCAAAGGCTGCTTTTCTGCACGCAGCGTGCTGATGACGATTTACAGGCGCGCGCCGGCAGCCGGTTCTCCGAACTGCTTAGAATGTTAATAACCAGTTCTAGCGAATAGGTGCGAACTGGGAGAATCCCACCCCTGCGCGTGACTTCCCCATGCACCCCACCTCCCTGCGCATACATGCATGTCTCCCGCACAGGTGTCTACCCCCACGCATACACAGCAGATACCTGACAATTAGCTGGTTGGCTGGGGTCCCATATGCATGCGCAGTGGATCAGTTCTGGGCAATGGCTAAGGAACAGCATACAATGGTGGTAGTTGACTGAATAACACCAGATCCCAGTTCCCCCACTTGTCCTCCCCCCTCCCCCCATGTGTTCTTAGGTTTTAATTTTTAGTTTTAATTTATTTATGTGTTAAAGTAGATATATATTTTTATGACTGTAAGCTGCCCAGAGTTACCTTTTGGTAAGATGGGCAGCCAATAAATTTTATAAACAAACAAACAAATAAATGCAATCTTAATGTTGATTCTCTCCAGCCACCGGGAAGCTGAGTAATATTACACAGTGGAAGAGAATATCCATAGCTCAGGGTTGCACTGTGGGTTTCTCTGATGATGTTATCTAGTTAGGTAATGAACCATCTGCAAGAAAACATCTGAAACTTAAGCTCAGGGAGCACCACACTATTATTCTTATTTGGCATGGATTTAAGTGTTAAGCATATTCAAAATCATCACAACATTTGTATGAATTTATCTATATTTGCGGATGTGTGTGCACGTATCTATATCTCTATGAAAAATCCATCTATGAGGTTGCTAAGTGTCAACTACTGCTTGATGGCACATAATCCATCAATTTTGGGATATATAAATTTTACAAAGGTTATCTAAGTATAGTAATAGCATAATTTAAAATGAGATCTGCTGATTGTATCTTTAAAAAACAACTTCTTAAGTATTTGAAACTTTTAAAGAAGCATTTGCCAATCTCTGGAGATTCTACCCATCAATGACTACTTCAGCTTCCACCTCAAAAATACCCGAGCACACAGTAGATACAAACATAAAAGAAAAAACATAAAACTTGACTGCAGGAAATATGACTTCAGCCACAGAGTGGTCAACGCCTGGAATACACTACCTGACTCTGTGGTTTCTTCCCAAAACCCCAAACACTTTAACCTCAGACTGTCTACTGTTGATCTCACCTCATTCCTAAGAGGTCTTTAAGGGGCGTGCATAAGTGCACCAGCATGTAATCATGTTTATACTTATATTTATTATCAAATACATGCTTGACAAAATAAATAAATAGAATGAAATGAAATAAACAAGACAGGAGAAAACCATGTGTGGTATAAGGTGCTCTCCTGCCCAAATTCACGATTAAGTCAAAAGAAGGGAACCGACATATATGTCCATAAGCATATATGCATATATTTCCTTCTAGTCTTATCTCTGCTACCTCTTAGCTCCTGAGATGTTTAATTAGTGAAGATCCATGATTGTCCAATGCAGACAACCCTCCCGCATTGAGTTCCTGTGGTAGGAAGCAAAATTTTGGCAAGGTTGAAAAAGCCGCAAGCAAGAATTTCCTGGGCTCAACCAGGGAAAAGACAATGAGCAAAGGTGGAGCCAAAGAATTGCCCCCTCCTCAATGCCCCTCCCCAGCTCTGCCATTGTTTTGCTGTTAATGAATGAATGGGAGAGCTAATTGTTGCATGAAACTCCTCATTACTTGAGGAGAATTCCCATCAAGACAATTTAATTACTGTGCAGTTTGGGCCGCTCCCACTTGTCTCATTAGATCAAGATTGGGATGAATGGGGGCGATGAGGAGGCAGAGAAAATAGTGATGGGAAAAGAAGAAGGAAGAATGATGGATGGAAGGTTACAGCAAGAGGCTCAGGTTGGTGGAATTGGAGAAAGGGAGGTGAAGAGGAAAACACTTCTGGGAAGCCAAGCAATAAATGATCCACTTGATTAAAACTCAACTCTTCTAAACTTCACCACTATTTCATGAACTTACTTTTGCTCCCCCAGGTAGATTAATTATGGCATCCATTGGTTGTCATAAAAAAAGAATCAATGCATGTTTTTAGTAGACATTACGGGGGTTTTCATGGTTAGGGTGAGTGCGATCACCCAGCCCATCCTGGCTGATCTCAAAAAAACAATGCAGGGCGAGACTGGGTCAGTACTTGGATGAGAGACCATAGAATCATAGGGCTGGAAAGGAACTTGAAGGTCTTCAACTCCAATTCCCGTCCCTAGACAGAAATCTTTATACCATCCCTGATAAAAATTTGTCCAATCTTTTCTTGAAAACCTCCAGGGATGGAACACCCACAACTCTGGGAGGCAAGTTGACCCATTGTTCCACTAGATCATCTGACCAATGGAAGACTAGAAGCTCAGCTAAGAAGCCAAACACAGCTATAACATGTCTTACATTAGAAGACTTGGATATTGCTTCACAGAAAACCACCCAGGTGTGTTCCTGAAATCACCAGAAGCTCAGACTTGACTTGAGGGAAACTTTCTGTACTTCTTTGCCTGAGTTCCATACCCCTGGCCTGACTTGGATGTGGTGTGGTCCAAAGAACTGATGCAATAGCTTTCATGCTCTCCACTCTCACTTCCCTTTGGACAGGAGAAGCGTTTACGAAGAGAACAAGTCTGATGAAGGGATGGAACGCACCAGGCTAGGAACTGGGAGATTTGAGATCTGGATCAGCTAGGTCAGGGGTCTCCAAACTTGGCAACTTTAAGAGTTGTGGACTTCACCTCCCAAAATTCCCCAACCAGCCACGCTTAAGTTTAAAGTTGGAGATCCCCTGATCTAGGGCTATTCCTTCTCTCTCAGCCCTAGGAAGAAGACAAGGGCCAATCACTTCCAAAAATCTTGCCAAGGAACCTGCAGAGGGTTATCCAGAGAGTCAAGGAGTCAAGACTGATTTGAAAGCACACCCACCCACCCACACCCACACGCAAAATTACAAGCATCTCACAGCTCCATGCCATCTTCAAAAGTGTCCCTCCTTTCTTCCAAATCCACCTCAGAATTACTGAAGCATTTTCCTCTTTCCTTGAGCTTCCAAATCAATTTGGCTTCCTCCTGACCATTCTTCATGCATCTGCACGCGCGCACACACACACACACCATCTTTCCTCTCCCCGCTCCGCCCCATGCATGAAGTTTTGGGTTGGGGAAAGCAGAGTCTTAATCTCCCGTGTGCAATCTCACTTTGTGCTGGCAGCCGGGCCTGCTCTCGATGGATAAAAGGCTCCCTTGGATAAAGCCAAGCGGGACTCACAATGGGGTGTGATTTTGGTTACAAAGGCTTGCAGGAATTAGGCTGGGAGAAATCTCCACAGGCAGAGCGAAAGCGGGCAGCTCTTTTCAAAGAAGAAGAAACCGTGGCAAAATAGCTTGTTCTGTTTAGCCCCAGGATGCCTCAGAATCCACAATCTGGCATTTCGGCCTCACAACAGACAGTAAGAATTTCATGGCCAGTGAACACGGTTCTATTATTACTATTATTTTAAAATTCGATTTATATGCTTACATCCTGAGTAAGGATGTTCAAAGCCACTTACAACAGGAAGAAAGAAAGAAAAAACAAAAGTGAGGGAAATCGTGTGGTGTCCATATTGTTTCTTGAAACATCTGGCAGATTTTACAATCAAGCATTTAGGTGCTGAGAGCCAGTTTGGTATAAGGATAAAAGCAGCAGGCTAGAAATGGGGAGACTGGGAGTTCTAGTTCTGTAGGCATGAAGGAGGCTGGGTGACTTTAGGGCAGGGGTTGGCTGCTGGGGGTTTGGGAGAACCCCCAAGCTAAGATGCTGTGTAGTTTGGGGAACCCCCGAATCCCACTCCTGGCTGGCCCTGCCCAACTCCTCCCCTCCCCTCCCAGGAGTCCCCACGTGGCCCGTTTTGGATGCAGGTAAATGCAGGACATCTGTTGAGGCTCAGGGCAGGCAAAAAACAGGCCTCCCGGAAGTTTGGGAGGGCCAGAAATGGGTCTGTTTCCAGCTTCCAGAGAGTATCCGGAGCCAGCGGAGGCCATTTTCGCTCTCCCGGAGTCTCGAGAAAATCGTCCGGAGCCTGTGAAGGGAAAAAACACCTCCCCGTGATGCAGGAGGCCGACTAGGCCACGCCCACCATGGCCAACCCCACCCAGCAACCAGGCAGAGAACCCTTTGCTAAAATGTTTGAAGCCCACCCCCGCTTTGGGCTATGAAATGTTACTCAGTACAAAGAAAGGTAGTGAGCATGAGTGCTTTGTCACGAGTCAAATAATGCTAACCAAATGAAAGAACTTATTCCAAAACTAATAGGTTTGAGCTGCACATAAAGAGTTTGTCTACTTTTCTCAATTGTTCCTCACTCCTTTTCCATAAATAAAAGGATCTTAATTTACTTTTGTGACTTGGATTCTATTTGGGCACGCCACACTGGGCTAATTGTTCTTGTCGTTGTTAACGGTCAACAGTTCTAACTCATTGGGGGGGGAAAAAACCTTTCCCATCTACTAAGGACAGATAGGTGGAGAACCCTCTGGCCCCTGGATCAAGGCTCAATTATGTTCAACTTGTAACTAACATTCTGATAAGAAGGCAATTCTCGACTAGAACACTGCATCTCTTCTTCACCATCCCTTTGTCCTTCTCTTTCTGTTCTTATGTGGAGGTGGAGCCTTTGCTAAATAAATGTTTCCTTCTCATCAGGTTGCAAAGCAATTAACTTGCAGAGGGAGAATTTGCATAGACTGAAGAGCAAGTCAATTGTTTTGTTAATTCCTTTGCTGGAAAGGAACTTAGAGCCAGAGGTCATCACTGAGCAGGTCTGTTGAATAGGAAGCAGGGAAAAAAAAAAAGGTAGCAGGTGACACAAATCAGTTGGAAAAGGGTCTTTGTGGGGAAGGATGCCATTCAAATGGAATCCGTTTATGCAAATAAACACATTTTCATTTGGATCACAGAATCCCTCCTCACCTACCCAGTGCAAATTTGCTTTATTCAGACAGTCATAAATCATCCTGGAATATGTCCTTGAATGCTGACGGTATGGTTTCATGATTGGCTCATCGGTATATTTCCTGGTTTGTACTTGGGTGGGAGACAGCCAGACAATTGTAGGAGAGACTACAAATTAAAAATGATAGAAAAAATATTTGTAGCTCTAGATGTTGGTGGTGGTTTTTTTCTTTGGGTTTTGTGATGATCCAAAGGGGCGTGGCACAAAGGCAACAAAGTCAGATAATCAGTAGGAGTCCCTTTATTAGCTCCAACTTTGCCCCCAATGTCTTGGTTACCTTTTGGGCTGGAGAAAACCTCTCCCAGGAACAGCCTTTGACTGCAGAGATTCAAGTCCAAAACGTGGTCAACAAAAACTGTAACTATAAGTCCAATCAAGGCAGGATGAGGTAATTAGTCTGGCAGGACAAGAGAAGGAATTCCAGACATGAAGGAATGGCAGTAATTCAACCCAATTGGGAGGATGCCAGGAACACAGATAACCAAAGTCAACACAATATAAACTCACGTTTGTTCCTAGCAGACGCCACACTCAGCTTGCATCTCTTCTAAACTCTCATTCCCAGGTGTGCCTAATGAAGGGAATCAGGGCCCTTTCCTCCCCCTAAGCCATGCAACCCAGGTTGCTCCCTTCTCTGTTCCTCCCTGCATGCCCTAGGCTGAAGAGGGGGTGGGCCTGGGACTTCCTCTGAACTCCCCCTCCCTTGTTCTACCTCTTCCCTGCTCTGCCCAGATGGACTCTGCCCTTCCCCAATTTCCTCCATAGCTAACGGAGCCACACTCCCGCTCGCTATTGTCTGTTCATCTTCCTCCTCAGATTCAGACTCTGACAGGGGCATGATAGGTTTGCTGTTTAGCTTCCAAACCTTTCATCACCAGGCTAGGTGACATCTTCAGTGGGATTTTGGTCTTGTTCTGGTTCTCCACCACTTTTACTGCTCTTGTGTAGTCATGTAGTCAGTGAGTCGTGTGACCAGCTGGCCATGCCATGTGACCTGCCTGTGAAGCTAAACTGCAAGCTCAGAGGACAAACCACCACCCATAGACGCTACAAAATTAAGGGGAAAAACAATTACATTGACCTAAGGCAGGCTTCAGTTTCATTCTATCCCCCCAGAAAGTAATGAGCATCGCCTAGCCATCATATGAAGCCACCTTATTCAGAAAGAGAGATCTGGTGGTTTCTTTGTAAGAGGGTCAAATTAACATCCATTGCAGAGAAGGTCCAAAAAGTCAAGATGGCGTCTGTAACTATGCCATGGAAGTCCTGCCTCTTTTAAACAGCCTTTCCGTGGGGGAAAAGGGGTGTGGCTTTGGTCAGGCAACTGCTGTGGGCATCTCGACTTTTCGATTCCCTGCAGATGCCCTTGCCTGTTTAATTTCAAACGAAGTATTTCATGTGATGACTTGCCAGATGCAAACTTCTCTGCCTGTTGCATTAAAAATTATATTAAAAAAACGAGGAAATCACTTTTAGAAGCCTTTGGGGACCGTTATTATGGCTGTCTGAGCTCACATCGAATGTCAGGGCTGTGGGTTAGGCCTGCTGTAAAAATCACGATCTTCCATAAAAATAAATTGAAGATAAAATTAAAATGCTGTCTATCGGCTGGGATTTTTATTCTCCCTCCTCCTTCCCTCTCGTTTCCCTTTTCTCCCCTCGCCCTTTTGTTTAGATCCCTGCTGAAAATAACTTTAGGGATCATCTGGGGACGTAAGCAGTACACATGTTGCTTTTTTAAAAAACATTTTTAAGGTTTCTTCTCATTAGATGGGCCAACTAGGCTGATTAACACAACACACAATAAAGAACAAAACCCCGAAAGACAAGTAAAGATTATGTTTGAAAAGGCCTGAGAAGTAGATTTGAGGGATTTTAGCAACCTATCCACTGAGGTTACTAAGAATAAAGCTATTTAATGCTTTTTAATTTTCAGTCACATGCTCTTTGTATGTGTGTATCTCTGTGTGTGTGTGTGTGTGTGTGTGTGTGAGGATTGCCTTAAGCCTAGAAATGTTAGACCTTCTAACCAATTCAGAAGAAAAACGTGGAGAATTTCCAATGCATCAAATTCTATGTTGCAAGAAGAACAGAGCAATTTTTGAAACAGAATAACAGAGTTGGAAGGGACCTCGGAGATCTTCTAGTCTAACCCTCTGCTCATGCAGAAGACCCTACCATTTCAGGCAAATAGTTTTTCAAAAGTCTCTTTTTACAAACCTCCAGTGTTGGAGCAAATCATTCCCACTGATTCATTGTTCTTGCTGTCAGGAAAATTTGTCTGCATTTCTAGGATGGATCTTTCTCCTTGATTAGAAACCCCAACTTTAGAGAGAAAACCTTCCCACGACCTCGTCTGCTTCTTCGTGGATTCAGAATAGAGTCCCTGTAAAATCCACTGATTTACAGCGTGACCCTGGCAGGATTCAAAGTAGACAAAATCCAAAATAATCTTCGTCAAACAGCCTCGTGTTCGACCGTTTTCTGGGTCCCAATTACAGTCACTTGCCAGAGCCCGACTGGATTCAGTAAAATAATAGATGGTGGGCAACTTTATTTGTGAAGTGTTATAAATCTCACCAAATTCATCATGGTGGATTTACTACAGCCGAGGAAAAAAAAAATCCTATGGAGAATAGCAAGCATTTCTTGTAGCTGGCAGCTAGATGGAATAAATCTGCCTAGGAGCCGAAATTGTTTAAGCAAAGATCGTTGGCTTTTGAATATTTGGGGAAGGTAAAAAATAAGAAGAGAAAAATGTATCTAGTCAAGGTCAAAGCTGTAATTTCTCTTCTGTTAAAAAAAGGGAGGAGAACAATTTCACTCCGGGAAATCTAAGCTAAACAGTTTGGAACAAAAATATAAAAGTTAGTGCTAGAGGTAGACCTCTATTTATGACCACTTGCTTAGCAACTGTTTCAAGTTATGACGCACACACAAAAAGCTACTTAGGATCTGTATTTCAAGTTCCACCTCCCTGACTGTGATTTACAACATCTTTGTAAAATGTTGGAAATTGGTGTTGACTTCTGGTTTGTCGCAAAAAATATACATTGTGGACAAGAGGTTCACTTAACCACAGTGGGGGTGGACTCACTTAATGACTGTTGCAAAAATGTTGTAAAATCAGACAGGTCATGTGATAACCCTCTAATCCTGACTTGACTTATGACCATAATTCTGGGCTCAGTAATAGTCATAAGTCTGGTTTGGTTCTGCAACCCAACAGGACAGACACAGACTTCAGAGGATAATTAGGACTGCAGAAAAAACAATGGCTACCAACCTGCCTTCAATCGAGGACCTGTATACTGCGCGAGTCAAAAAGAGGACTGTGAAAATATCTACAGACCCTTCACATCCCGGACATAAACTGTTTCAACTCCTTCCCTCAAAACGATGCTATAGAGCACTGCACACCAGAACAATTAGACACAAGGACAGTTTTTTCCCAAACGCCATCACTCTGCTAAACAAATTATTCTCTCAACACTGTCCAACTATTTACAAAGTCTGCACTACTAACCTTCTCATCACTCCTTATCACCCATCCCCTCCCACTTGTGACTGTATGACTATAACTTTGTTGCTTGTGTCTTTACCATTTATATTGACTGTTTCCTAGTATGATTTGATTGTTTATTTGTACCCTATGACTATCATTAAGTGTTGTACATTACTATTCTTGACTCTTGATAAATGTATCTTTACTGAGAGTATTTGCACCAAGACAAATTCTTTGTGTGTCCAACCACACTTAGCCAATAAAGAATTTTATTCTATTCTATTCTAGTTGGCCTCCTGCACCAGGGTGTGTGTGTGTGGGGGAGACATTTTTGCCCTCCCTGGGCTCCAGAGCCTCTCTGGAAGCTAGAAACGGGCCCATTTCTGGCCTTTCTGGACTTCCAGGAGGCCTGTTTTTTGCCTTCTGCAAGTCTCTGCATGCACCCTGCACTTAACTGCATCCAAAATGGGCTGTGTGCGGACTCCTGGGAGGAGCAAGGTGGGGTGGGGCCAGCCAGGAGTGGGATTTGGGGGTTCTCCAAACTGCACAGAATCTTAGTTAGGGGCTCTACTGAACCCCTGCGAACCCCGAGCAGTCCAGCCCTGCCCACATATTTGCAATTTGCTGCCAGCGTGAAGTTTCCTGATGGAGTAGAGATATTAGATACTTGGGGGGGGGGGGGGAAGAAACC
>JANHFN010004161.1:50127-64924 GCA_032468175.1 Toxicocalamus goodenoughensis
TTAGAAAGGATGGAAGGCTGAGTCGACCTTGAGCCTGGTGGGACTCGAGCCTGCAGTAATTGCAAGCAGCAGATGTTCATCCTAGGGCACACAGGGGGGAACAGAGAAGGGAGCAATGTGGGGTGCATGGCTTACGGGGGAGGAAAGGGCCCGGATTCCCTTCATTAGCTGCAGCTGGGAACACAGTGTTTAAAAAGGGAGGTTGCACATAGCAACTCACGAGAAGCAAATTGTGAGTTATCTTTTATAGCCGAGGCTTATCTGGGTTCCTGGCGTCTTCCCAACTGTGTGTGTTTTGTTGGCCTTTAAAATCTGCAATTCCTTATCCTGCCCTGTCCAGTTAATTGCTGCAGCCTGGTTTGTGTGGAGTTTTTAGTTACAGTTTCTATGTACTTTGTTTTCAGATTGAATTTTCTCCACTTAAAGCCTGTTTTTGGGAGAGTTTTTTTTCTCCAGCCAAAGGTAACCTGGACATTGGGGGCAAAGTAGGAGATAATAAAGGAACTCTTCTTGCTTATTTGACTGTGTTGCCTTTGTGCCACGCCCCTTTGGGTCATCACAGAAGAACTTAACCAACCATTCCTTGCTTTTTAGGGCAATATTTTGTTGACACTGACGTCATGCTTCATCCTTCCCTCAGTCTAAGCCTGGTCATCTCTTACAAGATCCTCCCAAGTTTTTCCAGAGAGTAAAAGTAAGGGGGTCCCTTCCAGACTTGTAGGATTCTTCTAATGTCAACTTATGAGCCACAGTGGCGCAGTGGTCAGAGTGCAGTACTGCAGGCTACTTCTGCTACCTGCTGGCTGCCTGCAATTTGGCAGTTCCAATCTCACCAGGCTCAAGGTTGACTTGGCCTTCCATCTTTCCGAGGTGGGTCAAAGGAGGAGCCAGATTGTTGGGGGCAAGAGGCTGACTCCGTAAACTGCTTAGAGAGGGCTGTCGAGCACTGTGAAGTGGTATATAAGTGCTATTGTTAAGTGTTATTGTTATCTTATAATAAAGATAGAACTAATGTTGATGGTTGTGTTTCTGGTCTCCCTCAAAGGGCTGATATACATCTTGAAATTATTAAAATATTTCTCCCCTCCCCTTTTAGGGAGGGTCTCTTCTGAGAAACTATCCATATCCTCCCTCTTCTGTGGGACACCTTTTGCACAATAATTGCCTAATCCGTGGTTCTCCTTCCTCCTGTCTCCCGAGGTCATTCCCACAGACCATTCTAGGTAAAGCAATTTATATTTCTTTAGAATTTAGAAAGATGTCAAATATTCTCATTGAATTCTTAGGGGATTTTGCTGGAAACCTGGTGTCCTTTCCTGTTAGAGGCCATAAAAATACTTTCATCTCTTTGTTTTATTCGCACAGGCCTTTTAAACAATGAATTTGATGTTCCTGTGACATTTATTCTTTCTTTCGCTTTCTTTTTTTTTCTTTTAAATTATGGCTTTGAACTGCTAATGAAGTCTATTTTCTGCCATCAGAAATAAGATTTTGGAAAATGTTTCATTTTAGCCTTTTGGAAGTTTGGTGGAGGATACCGTGGCTGTTCATTTTCTTTTTTGCAATTATTATTTTGTATTTTTAATATCACAGTAGCATTTGACACCTTTCATTGTAAGCTTCCTTAGGAAGGCTTACCTGAGAGTAGACGCACACCAGGGCTGGTACAGTAGATTACCTTATGTGAATTAATGAAGGTTTATTTTATACTTCCTTTTTAATTGTTGCTTTTGAGAATTTCATCCCAGATAATGGATGGCGTAACTTATTGTGATGATATTTATTGCCAATGATCCATATGAACAATTTGTGTTAATTGAGGTTTGTTGAAAATGATAAAAGTCTCCAGAGCTAATCACTTCCTAGTTACTGTATATTACTTTTGGACCTTGGTTTATTCAGGACTCTTAACTCAGGTAGGGGAAACCATCTCAGTTAGTTGCATGTGCATGTGCATGTGTCTGTGTGTCTATATGTCTGTGTGTATGTGAATTTTAGACCCAAACATGTTCCAACACCCCTCTGTTATGGGACTAATATTTGGCCAAGCAAACAGAGCTGAGTAGAGTAGTGGGGTACCAATTCTGTGTTCCGGTTCTTGGAACAAAGACAAAATCCTAGACTAACCCTGCAATGATGAGGCTTATCTGGGCATGCCACTTCTGCCTCCACTTCCACATCAGCTGCTTGTGAAGAAGAATTCCATTTCATTCCATTCTCATTAAGTATGAGCCCCTGAAAGTCTTCCTCTGTCTACTAACAATACCATCCCTTCGATATTTTGGCCCACAAATCAGATCAAAAACTTTGAAGCACCGTTTTTGCCCATCTTCAACATCCTGCCATGATCTGGTAGAAGTCGCCATCCATCCAGAGATGTTCCACAAAGTATGGCTATTTTACAGAGAGAGCCTCTTCGATCGACATCTTTCCCATTAGTTTTATTTATTTATTAAGGTATTTATTTTGCCTCGCTGAGACTGGCCTCTGAAGCCAGCTGTTGCCTTCTAGCTACAGCAAGAACATCCCTGAAGATGTTTGCTTGACTTATAATGAATAAGTAATCAAACTCGGAAACACCGCAATCACAAGTCACATCCTGACAGCTCGGTACAACTTTCTCAAAGTGCTCAGATCTGCCGGTTTGCCTTTCTGCAAACATAAGTGATGGGGCTTGACTGGTAGCGGCTAAGATACCTCTAGGCACAGACGTCGCCTGTGGACATGTTTGTACTCCTGGGCAGCCCAGCCAGTGTAGATAATTTCAAGAAGGAAGAGCAAGAAGAAAAAGACAGTTCTAAACATTGCACCACCTGTGGAATTGCATTCAGGTCAATTCAGATCTAAGTATGGCTAAATTCGACCTGAATTTGGTTGGACTGATGTGGTTCAAACTTTATTCTCACATTGTTAAAGATTCAGGACACTGTTTTGTCAACACTCAGCTGCAAAGCTTCTTCGTTTTCAATTTAAAAAAAAAAACCCATCTTCTCCCTTGTCAGATCACAGGAAGGATGGAACATAGGAATATACTGGTTCTCAATGGGAAGTAGTTTAGTTGCTGGGATTCTCAAAACCACATCCTTTTGTTCTCAGTCAGTCTTGCTAAAGAGCTTCTGAAAAACTTGCGCTTGGAAATAATTACTTTTAGTTGTAGACGGCTGTCAAAGAGACTGACAGATGCTTGACTGCATCTGTGCTGGTGCCCAAATCTAACAATGATGACCAGATGTGAGGATACAAACATCTTGGGAACTCACGTTCAAATCTTAGCCTAGATGTCCTATTTTTATGGAGAGTGCTTTTCAGCTCCGTTCTCCTGTGCAGGGCAACCAAAGAAGACCCGGCCGATCAGCTGGGACTCAATGGGAGGCAGAGAAGAGATGGGGGCAGTCAAGAGGTGGTATTTACCAGTTCTCCAAACTACTCAAAATTTCCACTACTGGTTCTCCAAAACTGGTCAGAACCTGCTGAATACCACTTCTGGTTTGAGATCTCCTTCCTGTTTTTCTTTTGCATCTTCTCTTTCTTTGACAATAGGTATGTTGCATTTCTAACTCACCACCATCAACAGCTGGATCTCAATCTTGGACTTTTTATTTATTACCTACAGTACTTAGGTTATTTTAAACTCTTAAAGTTCATTTTCATGCAAGTCTTGGCATTCTTTTTTTCTCACCTGACTGAACATTCATTTATGACCTACATATTTATTTCAGCAATCACTGAGAAATCATACCCAGACACAACAAAATAACGGGTCCTGTTGCACTATACATGATATATTGTTATCAAATCACTAGTTCTCATAAAATTCCTCCCAATTCTTTGAGGAAATATAGATATTTTCCAAGTTGGAAGACACCCTAGTAAACAATCATATAAAACTTGGCGTTATGGCATTAGCAATACATATGCATTTTTTTTAACAAAGAGATATCTTGTGTTGTCTCAAGGACCTCCTGCATAATTCAGCTACTGAACAATAGCACATCTCCTTATTTAAAGAATAAAAAATCTGCAAGAAACAGAGCTGTAAAAGAAGACTAGATATGTCTTCAGATGCAATTAATGCTATTGATTTATTGTCAATGCAAGTGCAGAGAATGTGTCTTTCAGATCAAATTGCTTGGTCTGAAACTCTCTAATCTTGCTGCTATCTCCACTGACCCACAAACACAAGGACACAAACCTTCAGACGAAGCAACCAAGAGCCCAGAGAGAAATTGTGGGTTTGCACCACGAATGACACAGCCTTCTTCCCCAACCATCTAATGTAAGCATGCATAAACAGATGGCTCCACTATGTTAAAGCTTTTTCTTACAGCCTTCCAGCTTCTGCTTCCCTCTGATAATAAACATTTTTCTGGCTCGCCTCCTGAAGGAATGAAGGGGATGCTGTAGCTTTGTGTAATTGTAAATCTTCTAAACTATCTACTTACCAGATACTTTGGTGGAGAAAAATGCCCTGGTTTTTATGGCTGATTTGCATCCTGCAGTATTCAGATTAGTCTCTGAAATGTAGAGTTTTGCTTGCTTGTTTCTGGGCCTTTGCAGACACCACCGGTCTGGGATTTGTTCCAATGGACACTGGGACCTGGGCTATAGAAAATGTAGACTATAGAAGTTCTAGAGGTCAATCCTTTCCCAGCTAGAGCACAAGATAGGAATTTGAAGAATTTGCTTATCTCTCCTGGACCAAGCCCAGGGTTCCTTTTCTATGTCAAGTAAAGATCAGATGAGCAGAAGCATTCAGGAAGATCTCATAAGCATCAACAAGATTGTGGTGGAAGTTTTCTACTGTTGCTTCCTAGCAGTTGCTCTGTACAGCATATGGCCTCTGATTTTGGAGACAGCAAGGTGTTTTGGAGACTAGTACCTTTGATGGACCCAATTCTTCATGAGTTTGGGTGGCAGCAAAAGTTTAACTACTTCAATCTTCAATTTGATACTGTTGCTAAAGGAAAGAAATCCACCAACATCCAAGATAGATGTTGATCTGTCTATGTTGAGTCAATGCAACATTGGTTGGCTTGAAAGTCATACAGGTAGTCCTTGTTTAATGACATCTTGTTCAGCAACCATTCAAACTTATGAGGATGCTGAACAAAGGGGACTTATGACCAATCCTGAAAGTTCTGACCACTGCAGCACCTCCATAGTCATGTGACTGCAATCCTGGTGTTTGGCAACTGGTCCAGATCTCCAAACATCACAGCATCCCACAGTCACACGATCACAATTTGTGACTTTCCTCATCGGCTTACCACAAGCAGAGTCAATGGGGAAGTCCAATGTTGCGATCACATGAAGTCCTCTACTTAATTGCTGTTGCTAAGTGGCACGGTTATATGATGATGTTTTTGGGTCTGTGTCGCTTAATGATGGACATTCTGATCCTGATGACCATCATTAAGTGAGGACCGTCTGCATGATCAGTGTATGGAAGACTACTTTTGAAGGCCACGTGGGCCAGACCCAAAATGGAGGATCAAGCTGGCTTGGGAACTCTGGGGATTGAAGTCCACACTTCTTCAAGTGGCCAAGGTTGAGAAAGACTGCCTTGTAAATGGAAGAAGAAAGGGGAACCGAAGACATCAGTGTTGTATTGTGAACCATCTTTGCCCCCAACCTCATTATTATCTGCCAAGCTTGGCGTAGGGACAGATACTGTATAAAGGAGAAGGAGGAAGAAGAACGATCAAGGGCAGCTCCCCAAACCGGGAGATATAAAAAATTAAAAATGCAGATTAAAACCAACAACAAAAGACAGACTGAAATCATTTAGGAGCCTGGAGGAAGAGATGCATCTTGTAACTTGGCTCAACACCGGCAGGCTGGCAAACAAACCAAGTGAGTCTCTTCCACAGCTCGGGAGCAACGGAGGAGAACGTCTCTTTTGTGCAAGAAAGATGGACTTCCGAAAGGAGGGGCCCCTTCCCACCCATCTTCTCTGCTGGAAAGAGAGAGAGTCAAAGGTGAGAGCGGATGAAAATTTCATTCGGTGCTCAGAGGTCAGGAGGAAATTATAAATTTCATCACCGGGAAAGATGTGTAAAGCATGCCACCAGCTGTTTTAGCTGTCAAGTCAAGATGAGTCAGCTCCGAATACACCTCTGTTTCCTGTCCCTTCGGTCTCTGGCTCTCTCTTTTTATTCCTTTCCTCCCTGCTATTGTTAGTACTGTGATTTCCAAACCTCAAATTAAAGATTCATGCATGAGATTGCGTACATAACTCTTTTGCCCAGTTCAAAGCAATAACAACAGCAGAATGCAAATTGGGCCGGCCGGCTACGATTCAGCTGGAATGAGCTACTTGGCATTAATAAGCGAGACAGGCTGGCGGGAAGGGACTTACAGACTACAATTCCTTGTCATTCTGCATTTCTGGGCGCCACCCAAGACATTTTTCAATGCGGAGAAGATGAATGCAAATTCCTGCCAAAGGACTGGTGATTCAAGGGACCACAATGCTCCTGTTCTTCAAAGCAAGAAGGGTTATTGGGTCCCGTGTTCAGTTGTTCTCACAACCCCACCAATGGAGAGATTTGGGTTTCATCATATCCATGACTACATCTGCTTAGGGTTAATTCTGACCCTGGTTGAAGGCTGGGGAGGGAGATGTCATAAGGAACAAATTAATTGACTTGAACATATGAAGAACAGTTGCAGAAATTGGGTTGTGTCTAGTTTGATGAAAAGAAGGACTAGGGGTGACATGATAGCAGTCTTCCACTACCCAAAGGGCTGTCACAGAGAAGATGTTCTTGGGAGCAATGGAGTTCTCCACTTCTTCTCCACAGCAACTGAATCAGAACAAGAAGCAACAGATGAAAACTAAGGAGAAAAGCAACCTAGAACTAAGAAGAAATTTCCTGCAAGTAAGAACAATTAACTAGTGGGGCATATTCAGGGCGCATCATGGCCATATTAAATAGTCAGGTGCTCTGGAGAATTCTATTATTTCTGACTCTTGTTGGAAGAGTTGTTATTGCTGATGAGCCACTCCAAGACTTCAAACCCAATGGGGGCTGGACTTCACAAAGGAAATCCTAAGGCTCCAGATCCAAATCCAGCAAGCACCAGCACACCACATGCCAATAATTTTCTGCTAATAACTACTTAAATCAATTCCATGTTATGCCCAACTACCTCTTCCATATGGTTGGCCAAGAAGATCTGTGGAAGTGGGATTTTTTTCTCCCTGGCTCCTGGGCTAAATCTGGCCCACTTTTCAACTCCACCTGCTGCCAGGAGTCCAACAAATCCACTCCCATTCAAATCATAAGTCTCTAGCCACACCTCAGAGAAAAGAAAATTGATTTATTAGAAGTGGACATGTTGGTGTTAGCTAGATGTAGCCGATACTAAAATGCATCATTCATTTCCCCCTTGACCCTGGTTTTCCCCCTATCCCCTGGATGTATATTCTCCAATGGGACACATCCATCCCCAAGAGTCATCAATCATGCTCTCCAATAATTTTCTTGTGCTTTGACAACTTTGGGCTGCCAGGATGATTATCTAGGCACTTAAGGAATGCACTATTTTCCCTCACTCCCTTTTTCTGGCAGCTAAAAAGACTAAAGAAGTATCTTTTTAGTTGACACCTCCCTTTCACCAGCTTCTCCCCTTCCACCAAATGTGATCCCATCCTGTCCACCTTTTGGAGAGACTTGTCCTACTGGTGGAGCGATGGTCAGATCAGGGGATTTCTGAATCCATTATCTTAAATGGTTACCTGCATTGCTCTGAGTTGAAAAGAAAAACAAGGACCTGTAAGATATTGTCTCCTTTCTATAGGCTTTTTACTTGTTGATTTTAACTCTTCATTATAATTAATAATTTTACTTCTTGTGCTTGGTTTAATTGCAGCTTTTAATGTCATGCTTTTCAATATTGTTGTTTCGTTGCTGCTGTAATCACCCAGGAGACTTTGTCATAGGAAGGAAAAAAAATACAAAATCAATGTTTGCTCCAGCCTCGAAGAAGAGTACGCCCACCTGCTTAAAAACACAATGGCCCACTCAGCAAAGATCAGCTGCTACTGTCAAGGACGTTTTGCTTCTTTCATTAGTTTGCATTGATCCAGGGATATTTATAAGGGTCCTATCTCCTTGTCACACTGGCACAAAATCTTGTTTGAAGATAGCCGTTAAACCAAGAATTGTAGCAGCCTCCTCAATTATTATTCTGCGGTTTGGTATTTCTGTAGCCACATCAAAGTAGCCCAGTCCTGTCTTGGAGACATTTAATGAAGCATCAGCACCTCATTAAGGAAGTCTTCCAAATCCATACAACAACCTATTTTCCAATTCTGGCTAAAAAGTAAACAAAAGGATGCTAAGATTAAAGTCTGCAGAATAAGTCACTGACGCTTTCCTGACACAAATGCTCGCAGCAGAATCCCGAAGTTCTGGTCTTAAGGTGAGCAGAGGAATCCAAATGAGCAGAAAGGGAGTAATTATTTTTCGTGGAATGATAAAGATGAAATCTTTGTGCCTTCATCAAGTCCCTCCCAGCTGGGCAAAATCAAGGAAACAAAATGAGATGGATTTTGGTACGATGTCACTGGTCATCTTGACATCTCTTGGCATCAGTATAGATTCTTGGAAACTGCAAAGAACAATTTCTCACTCTCGATCATTAGCGAGTTACTTGAGATGGAGATTCTGAATGAGCTGCAATGTTTCTTCCTAGGTTTCTTGCCACTTGGGCTCAGTTGTGTGGTGAAATGTAGCCTGGATTCCCAGAAGGGAAGGGCTGCATTCCGGAGGAATCAGAGATAGCAAAGTTTAGATTGGTTGGGCTGAAGAGTATCAAATTAACTCTTTCTTAGAAGTCCTCAGAGGATAGATTTGATGATGCAAGGAGTTTGCTTCAGTTTGGCAAGATTCTGTCTATAGGTGAGGAACAATAGAGAAAACTGCTTTGAAGTAACTGCTTAGAAGTAAGTCTTCCTTGGTTTTGGAGCCTGACAATTGTCATTTGAGATAAGTTGCAAAGAGATTCACTTTTCCTTGTTGCTTTATATCTCTTCTCCTTTCTATTTTTTTTTCTAGATCCCACACAGCCTCTCATGAGGATGAAGGTGAATAAAAAGAGGAAGAGTTAATGCTTCCTCCTCACCGAGAACAAATGGGTAAAAATTTAATGGGTGTATAGACACCCATTATGGAAAAATTCTTGCCATGTTGAGAAAAATATCTCTAGCAGAAGAAGGGACTGGCTGGGTTCAGTTCATAGAAGATATTAATGCTGGCTGGGGAATTCTGAAAGTTCAAATCCGCCCCTCTTAAAGTTGCCAACTTTGAAAAGCTTTGCATTAAGCCTCAACTTAGGTTTAACCTCAGAACTGACAATGGCTGCATTTCTATAATGTCTCCAAAGAAATAAATAAATAATATTTAGGCTTAACCCAATGCAATACGAGTTCAAGAACATGCTAAGAGAGTCTGACTAATTGAGTCTGTGGATTGTGCTACCTGTGGTAAAAATATTCTATTTGAACTAAAAAGATTTACAGGATAATCTTTCAAGATATGCCTCGAAACACGTACAGCTTTTGAGAATTCAAAGGTGCTTGGAAAACGGATGGAAATCTTAAAGCAACCGTATGTTTATGCTCTTAAAAAAAATATCCATGTATGAAAAAGTTCCATTTCAGAGAAACTAACTCGCACATCACAGCTTCTTTCTGTTCTTCTCCGGGGAACATTAATTGATTAAATGGATGGATATGCCAGAAAATGACCTCCCCGTCTTTGCTCCCCCCCTCCCTCCACCATTCACGTATCTCCTCTGCTCCACTAGGTGGCGGGCTTTGAAATGCAAACACAGGAAGGTGATTAGACAAACCTTGGCTATCACAGGAGTATCCTGAATCTTTGTTTAAAAGGGCCTCTTTGGTGAGCATTGAACACAAAGCTGTTTGTAGCCAAGGACAGCAATGCCAAACAAACCACACCTTACCCAACAAGGAACGGTTGTCATAGCCTTTGTGTCTGAAGATCTTAATAATGTGAGAAGGACTCTGGAAGATTCCCAAACCACATTCACACAAAATGAACTCTACTACAATCTCACTCATTCAGCTCAACGGAAGAGGAATGGCTTTGGAAGCTTCTTCCAAAGGAGAGGAGAATTTTGGAGACATTCTCATGGTGAATTATGGTCTTCCTACTCTTCTTTTGTAGCACGTTGGCCAAGGAGAAGATGCAAACATCCTGCCTTTTGTTATGCCATTGTCATTTTGTGGATTTTCCCTAGCTTCTCACACTTTTGGCCAAACCAAGAGAAGACCTCAAGAGGAATCCTCCCTGGATCTTCTGTGGTGGCCATGCTTCTATCACCAAAAGAGGAGACTCCTCCATTAAGAAATGGTTGGAGATGTTCTCCTTCCCCTGGAGAGGTTTGCAGAAATGATGCTCCCACCCCTCAAGTCTGGTGGAAGATCCCATAGGCAATTTATAGGTAGTCCTTGACTTATCACCATAATGGAGCCTGCCAGTTATGCTTATAAGTCATGAGGGTCATAAACCAGTCATGTGTTGACCAACTTGACTTTATGATCATTAATTTCTGGAGATTGTTAAGTGAACACAGCCTTTGTAAAGCTGCTATTGGCCCGTTTTGCTGAAAACAAGAAACACATACTGGCTTTCAATAAAAATGTCATAAAATTTGGTCATGTGATGTGGGGGAGGGTAGCCATTGGATCTTTGGAAGTGGATAATAAATATCCCTGGGGAGGCCTGTTTGATCTTTGCTAATTGACTTGTCGTGAGTCAAGAACTCTCAGTATTCCATCCTTATACAATCTGGTGTTGAGACTACAAGTCCCAGGATTCCCAGGATTTATTCTGGTGACTATGTTCTGTCTGTGCATCTGGAGGATGGAAGGCAGCGGTTGGCGGGTTAACTCTTGGCCAGGGAAGCAGAAAATGAGATTCCAGTTATTAGTTGATTTATTGCCCTTTCCTCCATCTGCATTCAGGACTCGGAAGAAAATGTTCCACTCCAGAGCATTAAGCATTTTCAAAAGAGCAGGAACATTAAAAATTGAAATCATAAAATAGACATGTAAATATAGTGGAGGTAAACGGGGTGAGTGAGGCAGCCAGCCAGCCAGCCAGCCAGCCAATCCCACCACTTCTGTGTCAGCTTAGGGACTCCAACGCAGATCTAAGTTGGAATATCTTACCCGGATAGAAATGGAGAAGGACAGGCCACGGGCTGGTCCATCAAGCTTCATATTGACAGGCCATTTGCCTTGGGAAACCCCTACATTTGATAAGACCACACCAAGAGTCCTGCATCCAGTTTTGGTCACCACGTTATAAAAAAGATGTTGAGACCCTGGAAAGAGTGCAGAGAAGAGCAACAAAGATGATTAGGGGGCTGGAGGCTAAAATGTATGAAGAGGTGTTGCAAGAATTGGGTATAGCTAGTCTAAAGAAAAGAAGGACCATGGGTGACATGATAACAGTGTTGCAATATTTGAGGGGCTGCCTGGAAGAAGAGGGGCTGGTCAACCTCTTCTCCAAAGCACCTGAAGGTAGAACAAGAAGCAATGAATGGAAACTAATCAAGGAGAGAAGCAGCCAAGATCTAAGAAGAAATTTCCTAACAGTGAGAACAATCAACCAGTGGAACAACTTATCTCCAGAAATTGTGGGTGCTCCAACACTGGAAGTTTTTAAGAAGAGACTGACCTGCTACAGGGTTTTCTGCTTGAGCATTAGATTGGACTAGAAGACCGCCAAGGTCCCTTGCAACTCTGTGATTCTGTTCTGTTAAGTTTAACGGATGTTTTTCTAATTTCTTGGCTGATTGTTGGGAGCTGCCCTGTGCCGCAGAGCTTTAGGTAGAGGTAGGATTCATGTTTCATAAGCTTATCATTCTTATCATGGTTGCTGGTGTTAGCTAGCTCATCTCCTTTATTTTCTCCTCACAACAAATGTCTTGCTTAGCAACAGAAATTTTGGGCTTGGATACAGTCGTAAGTCAAGAACTACTGGTAGAAGGTTCATGCCTGCACGGAGGTAGCTCACTTAAGAACCACCTTGCTTAACAACAAAATGGTAGTTGTAAATCGACAATGAATGTAGCGCTCATCAAACAATTGCATCTATTTTTTTAAAGAAAAGATCAGATTCAACTGCCGGGAAAAACAGAATTTGTCCTGTTAAGATTTAGATTCTGCCAGGAATAGCAGATGGAAACCCAAATATTTCCTCTCCCCATTTTTCCCCCATAAAGTAATTCTGTGGGAGGAGCGGGTTGAGTTATTGGCCCCAAATCACCCCGCAAGCTTCCAGGATGTGAGGTGGACTCCAGACTGGATCTCTCCCCAGTCCTTGGCCAATAATTTAAGCACTTTACTACCCTGGAAATTGGAATAAATAAAAACTCAAATGCCATCTGATTTAATACACCGATAACATTGATTTATTATTTCAAGTTCCACCTAGCAGTCAGAGAAATCCGCGACATGAAAAACAAATGAAGCCGCTTTAAGACTTGTTTTCAGAGGCAGTAGAATGTCGTTGGGCCTTGAAATAGTAATAGATCTCCCCCTCTAGAGGCAGGCTAAGAGGGAATGGCTGCCCCAAAGTCACCCAGCTGGTTTTCATGAATAGGTGGTACTAGAACTCACTGTCTCCTAGGGATTGGTCCAGAGTCACCAGTCTGGCTTTTGTGCCTGAGGTGGTACTAGAGCTCACCATCTCCTGGTGATTGGTCCAAAGTCATCCAGTTGGCTTTCATGAGTAAGGCAGAGTAGAGCTCACCATCTTTTAGTTTCTAACCTGGTTGTCTTCACCACCAGACCAAACTGACTTTTTTTGTCCTACTCTCCAGATTTCAAACAAAATGCTCTATCCAAGTAAACTAAACCAAACTGCTTCTCTTCCATCCCATACCTGAACCAAGTTCCATGGTTTGCTGTTGGGTCAGTGTTCCCAACTTAGCAAGTGATCTCCAAAAGGATCCCAGACCTTGAATGAATACAGCAATCATGGTAATAATCAGCCACACAATTTCTGCAATTGCGGCTGTTGGATAAGACAAAACAACAACAGCAACAACAACCAATGTTCTCCTTGCTCAGCCCCCTAATTGGCCAATTCACAACTTGCATTATTGCGAATATGTATCCGGGAGTGGTGAGCATGGCAAGAGGAAGGTCCTTCTGATGACCCAATTCTTCAGTGCTGTCCAAGGAAGGCAATCTTAGGAGAGATACTGATGAGTGCAAGTCAGCTTCCATAGTCCACGTAACCATTGTAATTACAAGCTTAGTGTATAATCACAGCTATAATGTCTGTAACAAGTACCACATAATGAGTAATAGAGTTGCTGAAAGGTTTTCTAATTACTTTGGTATGCAAGTCACTAGCAAACACCTAGTATTGTTTGGAAGTAACTGTTCTAATTTTCTTAGGATGGACCATTAGCAATCTTCTTTAAAGCTGACCATGTCAGGCCCCACAAACCAAGAATGACGTGTGGAATTACTGTTAAGCAATTTCTTCATGATTATTCGCCTACAGATAGAATCTTGCCGGACTAAAGCCACTTCCTGCATAATTATAGATATACTCTGTGAACTGCTAGGATGGGGCCACTTCTTTCTCTTCCTACCTACCAGACATTCCAAGGTTGACTATGCCTTCCCTTTGGGAAAAAGCCTCTCACTTTTGGGACTCCAGACTGCATTCCACCACTGACCACCAAGTATAGATGAAGAGATAAACTGATGATGTTACCTAGCTGGTTAATCAAATGTCTGCAAGAAAACCACCAAGCTCAGTATCTATGGAGATTCTCCATCCTCCAGGTCATGGTTGTTCCAAAGGTGCTTTTTCAAGAGACAATGGGACTTGTTGGTTTTTCTTTGAAGATGTTTCGCTTCACATCCAAGAAGCTTCTTCAGCTCTGACTGAAATCCTTCCCTTCCCCACTGTCCAGTCAGAATGGAAGAAGCTTATTAGATGAGAAGCAAAATGTCTTCAAAGAAAAACCAGAAAGTCCAGTTGCCTCTTGAACAAGCAACTTTGGGACACCAAGCTCAGAAAGCACCAAGAACCCCATAGAACTAATCAGCATTTCTGTCGTGCATCAACGTCAGTCCAATGTACTCTGCAAAGGTTTGAACAATTTTGAGAAATCTAGAATGTTATATTGGGGGAGGGAGCCACATGTGTGGGCATTACTCTAGAACAGATGTCTTACAACTCATGCAGGCAGCACCCTGAAATATCTACAACCAATGTTTCCATACCTATGGAATTGAATTATTGGATCCTTTGCTAAAAGCTGAGGGGAAAGACGATTTGTTCTTGAGTCATCAACTGTCTATTTTTCTCAGGCTCACAAGCAGCTTTTGATGTTCTTTGTGGTCCACATGAGCACAAATCCAAAGAGGATTCCTGGTTGGCAAGCCATCCTTGGCTCATGCAGATTAAGATTATTGAGGGGCCATTGTCTTTGGAGAGGAATGAAAAGAGCTGGAGCTGTAGATTCTGGACTTCAGAGGAAGGAGGTCACGATCACAGTGGGAGGAAGAGTGTTGGATGTTTGAGACCAAAGATAATCCGTGAGCAACTCAGCTGCCAGGAACACAATGCGAATGGAAGGCTAAATGAGGCTTTGCTATGCTTATTTTCTATAAAACAAATGTTTGATTCTGTCTAATCTCACACCGTACCATGCTACCCCACAGTTTTCTTTAATTAAGAGCACATTTGCGGTTATCTGGACTTGTTAACTCTTGATTTTGGTTTCAGTTCCAGTC
>JANHFN010004162.1:0-14328 GCA_032468175.1 Toxicocalamus goodenoughensis
CTCCCTGGGTCCCCCTAAAATCCGACATAAAAAATTATTCAAAAAAACCCTAAGGCCCCGTTTTGGGAGGGCGTGGCTGCACAGTGAGTAGGGGATATAAATTAATGTAGAGTACTCAAATAATGTAGAGTACTTATAAAAAATTAGACTATTTCAGTGTTTATTTTAAAAGACACCTTGGTTTTTCATCGAATTATGGAGAAGATTCCTATCTGTCATGTCAAATATGGGAGAATAGAAATCTAGTACTTGGATATAACTGATATCATTACAGGCAACCCTCAACCAGGATTGTAACTCATGATGATCAGGCACTTATGAGACTGGATCTGATTTTACAGCTGTTCTTATGATGATAGTGAATCATACAGTCCTAAGTTCAGATCAAACAGTCTCTCAGAAAATCACACAGTTGTAAGTCTGCATCCATTCTCCCAAATGGTTATATTTTTTTCTTGTCAACTAGCAAAACATTCTGGAAACCAGCAAAAAAGTCACAAATTTGTGGTTATGTAAATGTGAACCATTTGCTAAGTGCCTAGAATATGGTTATGTGACCATGGGGAGAGAGGGAGGGGGTGGAACAATATTTTACATCATGGCAGGAAGTATTTTATGGGGTGAAATACATTTGTTACAAGGTCATTATAACTAATCATTAAACAACCAGTCAAGGACTATGTGTATCACTATCATTGCCGTTACTGTTACCTAGACACCGTCTACTTGATAGTTCTGACTGAGTTTGATACTTTTGACTATCAAATCTTTCCAAAGGATCTAAGATATCATATTTTATTCCAAGTGATGCAACCTCTGTAATTAATAAACTTTTTTTCATTTCTCTTCTTTTCCAGTTCTTTTGTTATGGCACCAAGTCTATGTATGGCACTATTAGAGCTACTAAGGCTTTTGCTCAATTTATATTTGAAGGTGGTGACAACACACAAGGAATTTGTCCCCGGTGCTAAAACTGTCAGTGTACATGCAAAGCAACAGAATAATCATAATACCAATCAGGGGAGGGGGGAGTTACAGATGATAATAAGTAATATAAATAATACTACATGAGTAAATGCACATAGACATTAGACAGCACTGTGAGAATTAGGTGTTCAGCAGATTAATGGCATAAGGGGAAAAAACTGTCCCCATGTCTAGATATCCTCCCAAGGTAAAAAGGTAAAAAGTTGAAAAAGTTTATGTCCAGGATGAGAGGTCTCTATAGATACTTTTTTAGCCCTCCTTCTGACTTGCCAAACATACAGGTCTTCTAAGAAAGGCAGGCTGGTTGCAATTATTCTAACTATCATTTGAAGTCTGTACCTGTCCCGTTTGGTTGCTATACCAAACCAAACAGTTATAGAGGTGTAAATGATAGATTCAATAATTCCTCTGTAAAACTGTGTCAACAGCTTCTGGGGCAATCTGAACTTCCTGAGCTGATGCAGGAAAAACATTTTTTGTTGTGCCTTTTTAATAGTGGTTTTAATATTAAGTGTCAAATTTCAAGTCCTGAGAGGTTATAAAACCCAAAAACTTGAAGGACTCTACTGCTGATACTGTGTTGTCGAATGTAATAAGAGGTGGTACAATAGTCTCCACTCTCTTTCTGTACATGTGAGCATAATCTAAAATGGGCAAGAACTATTGAGAAGCTCAATTTGCTTTTCAAGCTAGCTAATTTTGTATTCCCAAATAAATTTGGCAATAGAAATGTTCCTGATATGAGGATGACTATGAAGTGATATGATTGCTTCTGAAATATGATGTTCACCTTTCTACAGTATTTTCATATAAACAGTTGATTCTGAAAGACATAAAAGCTTTTGCTAGCGTTTGCAGTAGGAAAGTGCCAAATTTTCCCATTAGGAATCCAATGGGTACAAAATTTCTATTAATTAAGTAGATATTGATGTTGGCAAGTATATATGCATTTTTATATATGAGCATGTTTATATATGTCTATGTGCACATATATTTTTCACTCCTGGAAATGGCATGATCTTTCTATTTTTCTTCCTATCTTTCTATCTTTCTTCCTCTAGAAAAGTTATCACTGCTCAAATTGGTTTTCTTTATAGAGTTTTCGCTTTTCTGTGTATGTCAGACACCCATTCAAAGGCGAGGGAGTATTGTCCTAACGGTGAATTCCAACATATGATCCAATTTGTGCACAATAGAAATAAACCACCAACTTTCCACCATCTAGGCCTCAGCTTTATAAAGATGCCATAGAAACCTCTATGAATTATGTGAAAAAAATATTTTAAGATAGGCTTGTAGCTAAACAGAGCTGTTAGAAAGTACTATGTGAAAAGAAGAATTCACTGCTTCCAATATAAGAAACAATTCACTGAGCAAAAAGGAAAACCCTTAGCTTAAAAACATGCATGCACAGAACAGTCACAAACACTGCTCTAAAGGGTGTATCTAGTCTAATGGTCACAATCTGAGAGCAGAGAGAAAGAGGTTGTAGTTGGAAGCATCCCCTAATTATTTTTCTAACAGGAAATATTTCTCTGTTGTAAAGTGGAAATTGGATTTCTCCTTTTGATTCCTCTGATAAAGATGATTCTGATCAAACCATATGCATTTAGCAGCATTAGCAGGGAAGAGGATCAATATTGCCAAAAGTTAAACACAGGCTGTCCAATTCATACAATATTTCCAGGGAAGAACAATACAAATATAAATAATTATATACTGAATTAGTTGTTCTTGGAAAGGTTTGCACAAATACAACTCAATGTTAGGGAACAGATTGCTTTTTTTTTAAAGTAAGAATTCTTTTCAAAATAAAAGTAGAAAGAGGCTAGTTACTGGAATTGGGCAAAGACTAGACAAAAATAGATTAATTTAGAGAGATTTGGGAAATGTTTAAACTGAAGCAAATTGTTTGTGTGTTTTGTTTGAAGCAGCTGAAATTCAAACCTAGTTAAAACTAAGTCATCACAGAGGTTAAATTATATTTCGGTTAATTTTCTTTCCCAGAGACAGGAAATATTTTAAAAATCAGTAAGCGTTAGAAGGATGTTACCCTTTTAATGCTTACATGGTGATTACCATTTTCAAATTTTAAATTTTATTCCCTTTGCCACATCTATATATTCTTTTTTATTACCCATGTTGCTAATTGAGCATGCTAGATTTTTTAATGTATGAATTATTATGTACTCTTGTCTTCTAGTACATGGAAGTTTAATATAATTGCCAAAATCAAACAAAAGGTAACTAACAAGTAAAGTAGGGCAGAAGGTGTCAAATAAATCAATTACTACAGGGAAAAATATATCATCAGAAAAGCTAAGTTAGACTGAAAATTGTATCTAATCCTTGCCATTTTTTGAAATTATGGATATATAATACAGTTGGAAAGAAATTTGCTTATTTTATCCTACTCTGAAACTAATATTTAAATAACTGATGTAAATGTGTGGGTGCCTTGAGTCCCCTTTATGTAGAATAAACTCATAATTTTAGCTTTAATTAAATGTAGAATATTTGCCCAGTGTTTTCACATGAAACATTAATGACAAGTGTGTGACATAGCAGCATGCATATTTATTTTTAATAAATGTAATCCACAGATTTGGAGCTTGTGTTGACATCACATTTCTGTCTCCTGCTGCCTCCCCCTTCACAGTTTTTTTTTAAAAACCTGTTTCTTATTTCACTATTTCTTCTCATTTTCCCCAAGAAGGCTTATAGGTCAGGATAACAATTAAATGAACAATTGGCCTATGATAGAATGCCAAAATAAGAAGATGGCAGACAAGGTATCAGATACAAAACCAGCATTGCTGCAGTTTTTAAGAATGACACAGGGAAGACATATTTTTATTTTTGTACTTTTAGAACATATTAATCATCGTTGTGATCTTTGGAAATGTAGAAGATAAATTTGACCCCTAAATATAATGGATATGATATACATGCATCCCTACTGCATGTGTATCAATTACTGATTTCATTTTAATGACATATCAGCACAGAGGCAATATTTCTGTTTTATTATTTTAAAATTACAGCCATAGAAAAAATAGGCAGTAACTTGTGCCCTTTATGTGTCTTTATTTTTTTATTTGAGTGATATTAGCATTTTATTTTAGCCCATTAGATTATTTGTACAAATACAGTTTTGGAACTATGTTCACACATACACTAAGCTATGTTTTGCTGTAAAGCTCATGTTTTATTAAATAAATAAAATAAATATTAATAATGCTATTTTTATTACAAAAATAAAATCTTATTTTTTGATAGGAAAAAAATCCACCTCTCACATAAACAAACTGCCTACCTGCCTACCTATCTGCATTTTTAAACACAAAATGGTAAATTAGCTAAGTGAATACAAGTTCTGTACCAAATGACTTTTTAAAGTATTTTGATAGCATTTCCTTTTTCCCTTCCTTTTTTCTAGTTACTGATTAAATGAAATTCCAGTTACCTCTGTGCAATATTTTGTATTTGTTTGTAACAAAAACAGGGAAATATGTTTTGAAGAATTTCACTATCTGTTTATGATAATGAGAAGAAGCTTTCTAATAGGTCATAATTTCACACATACCCCCAAACAATGCATGAAATAAGAAAACTAACATGAACAACTTTCCCCAAAACAGTAAAACAGATTTTGGTCATGTTTCTAATAAATCCAAGTTGAATAAAAGTCAGTTGTGCACATATCTTAATGTTGATATATCTTCCTCTTTTTAAAAGCATTCTATTGTCAATTTATGCAAAAAAATGGTGTTTGCAAAGCCTTTCTTAAAAAAACACACTACATAACGCTTATTGTATTCTCACATAATCAAATGGCTCTCTGAATAATCTAACACAGAGAAATTACTTGCCTGTACAACTTCACAACAACTGCTTGTTCATTTTCCTCTAATTTAAAGGTTTGTTATAAAACTTGGTAATAAAAATGGATTGTTAAACTCTTTAAAAAAACAAATGAGAAGGTCAGCACAATTCCAAATGAAATATCCTTTTTTTAAAATGTCCTTAGGTCTGTTCTCAGATCGACCGGATGAATTCTGCATTTTTTTAAAAAGTGTTCACAGAATTTATAAAGATAGAGCTGAACTTAATGATTGAGAAGGAGCGATGGCTGAAACAGAATGAGACAGCACAAATTCTTCCCAGTTCTTCAATAATGTTCTATGTATTTCATTTTTTTTAAGATCACATAACATAACCACATCATATTTTTTTTCACACTAATGTGTGGAGAACTTACGAGTGAAAATAATGAATATCTCAGCATAGAAATAGTCTGCCTAAATATTGGGAGAGAAGGGGAAGGCAGGGGGTCTAATGACAACAAACCTTAGGACTGATGTTCCCAGCGTAATCCTCTAATTTTCAGGGATCTCCCTTTTCCTTCATCGGTCCCCTAAGGCCATACTTCATATTCTTGTACTGTATAACAGTCATAGGCTTCAGAAGACTGCCCATTGCATGAGGAAGTATCAGTTAAGCAGATATTTTCAACTTGCCCCTTCACAAAGTCATGGGCAAGCAGATGGGGAGAAAAATCTGAGAATTAGAGGTGGGAATTACAGGCGCTAAGACTCCATATATTTTTCCAGGCAGTAGCACCTACTTTACATTTTCAACAAAAGATTCACTGACCACTAGTCACAAAGATTGAATCTCTCTATTAGAGCCTCCTGGGGTTTCTTATACTCTTGTAAAGAAGCATCCATCCCTTATCCAAAAACTGGCTTGGTATTCTAAGTCAATCAAGCTTAAGTATTGGATAAGGCTCAAAATGGGAGAATATCAATTCATTTCTCATAGACCAATGAGACACCACAGGCTTTCAAGAGCCATTGCAATTGATTTCTTCAGTGGCAATACTTTATACTGGGAATAAATATAGTGTTTAGTTATAGACACCTAAATTCAGACTTAGAAGTAATGTCCCCAATGGAAGAAAGGGAATTATATTTCTAATGCCTCTAATATTTTCTTCTTACAATGCTAATCCATGTGCCTTAAAAATGTAAGGTTTCTCTACCTTTGTTTTTTGAATGCTATCTGGCAATGTCACTTTCCTTAGATTTTTGTTTCTACATAAGTAGTCTCATCCAGTTTGGGAGACTTTCACTCTTCATTAATCTGATGCATGAAATAAATGATGCTCTTAGAAATAATAAATCATTTTTACCTTTGTATGACTTTCAGAATGTACATATTGCATGTAGCTCACCATTTCTTGGTTGCTAAATATTTATTAGCAAACAAAACAGTGAAAATGATTTTATGTGTGAGTGTGTATGCATGAATGTGCGTGTGTTCAAAATAACACCAGAGATGGAATCCTTTATTGAATTCATGCTTAAAGTAAATCAAGATTTTTTGCTTTCACTATATCACTTTAAAGCTTAATATCCTGCCATTCCTTATAAATTCATTATTTTCAGCATATTTTCGTCTCCACAAATGTTTCATATTAATGGGGCTGAAAATGATTTAGTTATGCTGTAGCCCCAACAAGCTGAGAGAATGCATACAAATGGGCTGTGGTCTTTTTTTTTTTTAAGATTTCCAATGTCAATGTCAGCTCATATTCTTAGTTGCTGACAGGCATTCAGCAAAATGCTGCTAGACAGACACCCTTTCAGGTACCACTCAGCCTATTTCATTAAGCAGTCTTCAAAAGAAACCCTACAAAAAAGGAAACTAATAAAAATGTACAATATTTATATTTCATGTATTACCTAGGTTTTGGTTTCTTTGACATCTTAATAGTATTTGCAACTCCAAATAGAAATCATTTTTGACAGTCTTCAGCTAAATGGGAGATAGGTTAATTATTCATATCCTTTTTATTGTTTTGCAGATTTTATGAGCTAAACTATGTCATGCAATACATGCAGCAGGAGAGATGGAAATAGGCAGGATCATTTAAAATCTGACCAGGATCTTCTTTCTTCCAATTAATCAACATTACTATAAAAACAGTGGAGAACTGTGGTACTGCAAAGCCTTATTGTTTGCCTGTTTCAAGCCGACACCCCTTTGAAAAGCTGAAAAGACATGTTCATGTCTTGAAGTATGAAACATTTGGACCAATTTCCATAAATCACAGAGACATAGAATAGCGCCTTACCAGGAATTGTTCCATTTCAAACACAGGTGATGGGATTATATGTAAAATGTTTTGAAACCTTTTCCACTAAAAAGAAACCCAACAGAGACAGATGGCAAGTCCAGAAAAAGCTTCAATCTAGAGATATTTATTTTTCCTGGGGTTACTTCAATCCTCCCTCCCCTTGCAGGCTGAATCACATGAATGAGGCAAATGTAACTGTGATTTCTGAGACGAAATTTGTTCCCCAATTTTGAGGTTGCCAAATTCTTTATCGCAGGACCAATGGAATGTTAGAATTTTGTTGATCAAATGTTCATCCCTTCAGAAATTTGTCTCAAATATATAAAAATAAACAGAAGTATTTTCATTTTTAAAAAATCTGTTCAGTGCATTAGTCTTTTTATTGATGATAGTCACAATTCTTAGTCAAACAGACAATAATTTAATTCTAAATGGTGGAAAGATATGTAGACGTGATTTTGATTCTTACTGTAAAAAAATATAAATAGAGGTTATGTTTAATCATGTATTTATTTATCATTCAATTGAATATGATTTATGTTCCAAGAAAGTGAAGGCTTTTCTTCCTTGATGGCACAAAATTATCATTTCAAAATAAATCCTTGTTTTTGATAAAATGAACACAGAACATGGCCCAATTAGGTAATAGAATAGAAATTGAGAAATCTGAAATCCTTATGGGAGACTCAACACTATTTGTTTTCCCTTTCTGAATCATCAAACATTGTATGCCATTTTCAGTCCTATCTCATTGGATTTTTTTTTCACACAAACTTGCCTTGTAAGGAAGATTTGATTAGTACTCACATACCTTTCTTTATAAACAGAAAACCCCTGATTTTTATAGCAGTTATCACCCCAGAACATACTCTCCAATTTACTATGATATTAAGGTGAAATTTAAAACAATATATAATGAGTTGGTCTGATGCAACTTTCTGACATGGATTATGAAACCCTTGCTACATTGTGGCCCTGGACATATTTAATAAAAACATAAAACAAAGGATGGTAATGTAAATAGAGCTGAGGGGATCATTTTGGTGAATCGTTCCAGTATGTGACTGGAAATGCAAAGCTGTAGGTACCAATGCAGACAGCATTGTGAATTAGATAGAAATACGTATTATTATTTTTTTAAAAAGTGGCAACATAAATTTAGTTTGTTGGGTCCAAATCCATTAACTTAAGAGTTTCATAAAACAGAAAGAAACATTTTCTGTGTTTTACTTTGCATTTAAGGGCAAATGACAATGCCATCTCCATTTCTCATTTTGCATCACTTTGGCATTTGTTATCCATAAAGACTACATTATAAAATTGAATGCTTTTTTCTCTTTGCCTTCAGTTAACATTAAATAAAGTTTCATAGAATCTATTGAATACATTTTGATGACATAAAGCTTAAGGAAATTAATCTATAGTGAAGACATTAAACTTAAGGAAATTAAAAAGCTTCCTTTGTAATAGTACTATGTTTATATATATATTCCCTGCACCCACCTCCTTTCCTCATGTGACCCATATTTTATTAGGAACAGTAGTTCAAATCTGATTTGTTGAAATTATGTTATTTTTCATTTATGTCAAACATGTGGGGAGACCATCTTTGCATTTGAGAAATATATTTATATAGTTATTTAAAGCAAATCCTAAAAGGATCATGGAAAAAGGATATCAAAAAGGCAAGTGTACCTCACCTTACAGGGAATTTTCCAACATTACTGTGCTCTACAGATGTGGAGGCAGCAAATTACACCACTCAGGTTTTTGAAGTGTTTGCAGATAATCAAAAGTTATCAGCCTCCTGCATGTTGGCACAAAGTTACAGTTGGATAGCAGTTTTTCTAATGGTTACAAAACTGCATGGGGGAGGGAAAGATAAAATATTCTTTCTGATGCAGAAAATGTGTTGGAAATACGAAGTGAAGACTGGCGACGCTGTTCATCTAGCATGCTTGCCTCTAAATATATATAGCGTTTTCAGCCTGATTTTCATTTGCTGGTCTTTCATCTGTATTTTCTCCCATCTTTTCCTTGCCTTAATATCCTTCCTTTCAGGTCTGGGATACTTCCCCTCCCCCAATCCCCCATCCTCAACATTTGAGCTAATATGATTTGTCATTATATAGAAAGATAAATCTAACATCAAAATTCTTGGCTCCAGGAAAAAAAAGTAGCAAAAAAAATCAGATCTTCTGTTACACCCATATATAATATTAGTATGCAGTTCTGACAGCAATGTCCACAACAACACTGAAATAAGTGGTCTGCAGACTGAATTTTTTGAATGTTTTTTTTCAATGAATTTAAGAAATTTCCTAATCATTGCTTTTTCAATAATTGTCCATCTGCTAGCATGCTGTAAAATAGAATTTGCAGCATGAACCACAGAATTCAGGTGCTGAGCTTCTCTGTGCATAGTTCATATTGATGATAGGAACCATCTGGAATGGGAAAATTATTGAGGGATATCCTGAAAATTGGCTCTCCTTCGATGTGCACTTAGTGGCAAGAACTGTTTGGGGGATGAAGTCAAATGTTCAATCAAGCAACCAGACAATGTTGTTAAATACAGTAAAAAATAATGGAACATCAAGACTTGTTCCATTTTGGCTTGGCTATATTTAATCATAGGAATCAATTAAACAATGGGATAAGCATTTGATCATCATGAGAGAAGATCTTACTGCACCTGTGACAAAAGTTGCCACACAAAGACCAAATGTGTGCTACTTACAAATATTATTCCTCTTTTGTGGTATATTTCCAGTTACGGCCAGGTTGACAATGGATGTTGAGAATTGATTCAGGAAATGATTAACAGAGACACAATTGTGATAGGATTGTAAAAGAACAAGATATTGATACAGTATAATCACTAAGTCCCAAAGTGCTTTTCCAAAAGGCAACTGAACTTTCTTGGTTTTATTTTTCTTTGAAAATGTTTCACTTGTCATCCAAGGAATGGATGCAAAGGAAAAAACCCCAAAAAGTCAATTTGTCTTTTAGAAAAGCACCTTTGGAACAATCATGACATGGATGATTGAAAATCTCCATAGACACTTGAATTAAAGGTTTAATATGTTTGGGGGTATTTCTACTGAAAATGTTTTCAACATTGGCAAGCCTTTAGAAAAATGAAGTGGAAAAGAACTTAAAGAAGGAAGAAGAGCTGATATTGATAGCAAGGCATTATAGTTAAGGGTAATTTATATTTAAGAAGCTGGAAATGAAGTAGGTTGTAAGCAGGAACAGCTCAGTATGTATATTCCTTCTCTCTAATCTCTGATATGGGACCCATTCACATAGAACTGGTCAGCGGGACCTTTGAAGCACGACACGTGATTGCTAGTATCTCAAAAGATCCATGTGCTCCAAAATGTAGTCCTTAAAGTAGTATTTTCATTTATGTATTCCTCCCAAACTATAATGTCAGTATTGTCATTAGTATTAGCAACAGCCATCTCTTATCCTGAATCTTTGACCACATTTGATTGGATCATTCACCACAGTTCAAAATGAGTATTCTTGAAGACACTAATTGAACAGAGAAATATTGTGTACCACAATCAATTTGGAAGGTTGTCCTTCAAACCAGAAAACATAATATGCTGCATTTTTTTGTTTCTGAAAAAAACAACTAGAAGTATATCACCTTATATTGCGTGTTTTGAAAGTATTTGAAATATTTGAAACAATAGTATACTTCCAGAAATGTTTTTAATGCATAAGCATTGTTGCCTGTAAAAATATTTGATTGTATCACCACTTTAAAAAAAATTATCTAGCTGCATAGTGGAAAGATTAATTCCTTGTACCATATTTTTCGACATGCTACAAAAATCTCCCTTCCCTGTTACAGAACTCCCACTATTCCTATTTTTGAAACCAACTTTTTTTTAAAAAAAATCAAGGCTTCAGATAGCAACTCTGCTGCTACATCACCAATTGAAAAAAAAGAAAAGAAAAAAAAAGTCCAATTTACTTTCCCTTTCAGATCAGCCTGGAGAATGAGCCTACATCAAATTGGTATGATCAAGGAAGATATTGCTTGCAGCATACTTTCAAAATGACTCACAAGGGTTGAAAAGCTGTATGTGCATTGGTAATGAAGAAGAAAACAGCAGGAATAGTAGAGATCAGCACTCCCAGCTTTCCCTTATAACTCATAATATTAAATTTCCAAACAAAAAGAGGTAAGCAGTAAAACATGAACCACGATAGATAGTTCAAGCATAATGGCAAATATAGTTTGAAAATATAACTATCACTTATAGAAATGCATCTTGAATTTAAGGGATAATCAAGATTTTTGCTTAAAGCTCAAGTTGGCTAGCTATAATGTAACAATGTTCATGTATTTCTGCAATGTCCTACATGAGTCTCGCTGCTATGAAATCTCAGAAAAAAATCAGTAGGCTGTTTTGGAATGAACAAAAGCTATCAGATTTAATATATATATATTAATAGATGACTGTTAAGCAGAAAATATTTATTTGGTTTGGAAAAGCATGCAACATAGCAAAAGAAGCTGTTCAAATATATTTGCTTATCAAATATTTTGTACAATATATCTTTGCAGTAAAAATTCTGGACTCCATATTATTAAAATGAATCTTTAGCATTAGAGGTTTTGGAACTTAATAAGAGGACTCCAAAGAACAGGGCTGCAAATTCAGGATGCAAAAATTCAGACTACCATTAAAAGATAACCAAGAGTTATCTGTTTGCTGCCATCGAATGGCTTTTTGGAATTCTGAATTATTAAATTATTATTTGCCCCAGACTTTGATTGCTTTATAATTATTTGGCTTTAAAATCTACTCCACTGGTGTTATTTCATCCTTGTATTTCTAGTGATTCAATCACAAAGAAGCCACAGTGATGTTTTCTAATGGAGATCAAACGTTTACATGAGATTGATTAAGTGGGGTCCGAATTTTAGGTCTCACTCTGTCTGGATTTATTTTAGTTGGCAATACTGAAAAAATCTGAATAACCAGTTTCAAAACTGATGCAGCAGATGATTGAAGAAATCTCTGCATTGACATAAGCTATACTGAGTCAAAATAAGCATTGCTGAGCTAAAATGTACAAATAGCATCACCTGGTAGAGGGTAGGTGTGCTTGAGGTTTTTTGTCCACATATTGCTTGTAAAAAGTCATTTCCCATTTGGAACAGTAGAAGGAAACATATAGAGCTCTTCTGTATTTTGTTCTCTTTTCTAGGAGAGAGAACAGGGAAATTTTAAGGGTTTTTTATTTTCAGTTGTTTCACTGTGTCAATCCCTGGCTATTTTTGAGGATTTCCCAAACTGGAAAAAAGCAAAGTCCAGAGGTTGGTAGGAAGGTGACAGTAGAGAGGATAGAAATCTGCAGATGAATGTCCATCTTTTGAGAACAGAAGTTACTCGATGAACTCATAAGAAAACATCTAACAATTCAATGGCTTCCAAAATGACAGCCTCTGTCAATCTACCTGCTGATTGTTCACAGCACTGCTTTGGCTCTCTCCACTACAGCTGTTAAACCGGCAACTTGCTTTTGATTTTAGAATATATATGATTTAAAATGAATTCAAATAGATGAAAAACAATTATTAAGTAACATTCATGACTGGGAGCCTTTAACTATCTGAAAATAGTTAGTGTATTTTTGTAATGGTTTGCTTTGCCTTTCTTTGAGTTTATTAAGTTCAATGAATTATCCATCTCTTCCGTGAGCTGTTTACAGCTATTTGTTCCCAACATTAAATTAAATGTAAGTTGTTCCTCTTTGGTGCTGCAATTTTCTCTGTCATTCTCTATTTCTCCAATCACCCTTCTACATTGCTCAGTTTCTACCTAAGAAGTCTGTTGCTACCTTTATTACCTTTGAAAGGAGGCTGTGTATTAAAGATGTGTTCTATTACCTAAGAGGATATTCTGTTACTCTTCTAAATAAAAAGGAATTAAGTTGAAGAGTTTTATTAATTCCAAATGCCTTCAAATATGCATTAGCACAAGAACAAAATATTCTTTGTTTTTATTTTTAGATTGCTCACAAATCACCTCTCTACTCTCTTGATTTTGGTAAGCAAGCTTAGGCTTTATTTGAATTTTTTAACAGGAAATCAGTGTAGTACATAAATAAATAATTCACCAGAATTTATTAGCAGACTTGAAACAAAAATGTGAAAAACCTATCATGGCCAAAAATATTTTCTAATAAATGCAACACATGAAATTTTGATGGTAAGCATATTTCCTATTTTATCATTAAAACAATCCACGTTTGTCATTAAAATATCAATATTAAAGTCTGTTTCCCTTGAAGTGCAACCTATTTCCGTGCATCGCTAAAAAGGCTGCTGGTCTCACTGGAATCAGTGAAATTTTCTTGTAAATCAACCAAGACAGGATTAGACTGAATGGCTCCTATAGCTATTAGTTATCAGTTGGAGGAAATGCACAAACTGCTTTCCTTTCCATCAGTAGCTGCAGATTGAAACTAAAGGAGAAAATCGTTTAGAAGGACTCCCTTCACATCCCTCACTCTCAGCAATGTTTGATGCTTGAAAGTGATATAAAGCAAAAAAAAAAAAGCTAGCTGTCAGCTATTATCACCAAAGAAAGCTAAAATCCCCCACATCAGTTCATGGAAAAGTTCAAACACAATATATTGAGTAAGCTATAGAAGTATTAACTCTTTAGTAATTCTGAAGACTGATTACAAAAATAAAAGGCAGCATCTGCCCCCCCTCCTCCCCCCACCTTGGTCAGAACATTTAAGGCAGAAGGATAGAGATCTCAGAAGAACATTTGCTATTCTTAATTGTGCTGAAGTCCAGACTGCACATAGTTTTCTAATCCTGCATGAATGCATTGATAGTGAAATAAAATTAAAAGTTTGTGAAATTGCACAGGCTTTGGGAAGAGATGATGGCTTAAGAAAGGAAACTTTGGGCATTTTTTGCATTGATTACTCTTTTCTTAACAGTATTGCTGAAGGATTAAAACAAAACAAAATCTGTAACGTAAATGTTTTACTAAAGCTCTTTAATTTTCACTTTGAGTCTTCATTTACTGTTAAGTCATGGTGGGCAGTGTTTTAAGGGTCAGCAAAATTTCCTGGCTTTCCAAGGCATTGTAGATCACCTTGTTCTTCTTCTTCTTCTTCAGCGTTTATCCCGCGCTCTGGCGAGGTCCGCTAATGTC
>JANHFN010004162.1:17073-30880 GCA_032468175.1 Toxicocalamus goodenoughensis
TAGTGGGGTGGGGAGGGAATGGAGATTTTGCAGTATCCTTCCCCTGCCACGCCCACCAAGCCACGCCCACAGAACCGGTAGTGAAATTTGTTGAACCCCACCACTGCATATTTCCATATCTCTATATTTATTTTTATTTTGTTAATCTTCCTTCATTGTTCCAATATTCATCTCTGCATCCATAGTATAGTTCTGAGCACTACACTTTAAGAAGAATCCCAAGAAACTAGAATAGGTTTAGCAAAGTGTGACCTGGGAAGAACAAAAATCAAGTCCTATAAATGGAGACAGAAAAAACCAAATAGGTAGTCTTGAGATGTCTGAGCAGTATTATGATAGCTTTTTCCAAATATCAAAAAAGATGACACACCGAACATCAAAGCCCCTTAACCATCATTCCAGAGGGCTGGATGTGAAATAATGGCTACAGCAAGGCAGATTCCAATTAAACATTGGGAGAACATTCTAACAATAACAGCAGAGTGAACCCAGTAGTGAAAAAATAATAATTGGACTTGAAAGAAAATAATTGGATATGGTGAAATGGAGGTTAGAAAATCCTCTATCTGGGATGCTATAACTTGGATTCTTGCATTGAACTTGGTGGCCTAGATCAGGGGTCTCCAACCTTGGCAACTTTAAGACTTGTATACTTCAAATCCCAGAGTTCCTCAGCCAGCAAAGGGTTGAGGAACTCTGGGAGTTGAAGTCCACAAGTCTTAAAGTTGTCAAGGTTGGAGACCCCTGGCCTAGATGGTTTATCCTAACTCTACAAGTCTGCTTATTTTCTTGTCATTTTTCTTGTATGGTATGGTAATCGTTCTTCCAATTGCATGGCTATCATTTTCTGGTCTCACAATGTTTCAAGTGAACAGGTGTAGAAAGTTTGAGAACTTCTGCCTTAAGAGAACACTCAGCTCAGTTTTGCTGTGTTGGCAAATAAGGAGATAATAGAAGTCAGCTGTGGCAATCGAACTACATTTTCATGGAGAAAAGCATGCAGTGGGGTACCTCAAGGTTTTGTTTTGGGCCAGAGCGCTTCAATAGCTTCTTAAATGATCTAGATGAGAAGATAGAAGGGGAGCTCATCAAATTTGGGGCACTTTCCAATACTTTGGAGAATAAACTCAAGATTCAGACTCTAGCAGAATGTACAACAACTAGGGAGACATTTACAACTTTATTCTGCAACTGTGGAGAAATTAAAAGCAACATCACACAAATACACAATACAGATAGTCATTGACTTATGACCACAATTGAGCCCAACGTTTTTGTTGCCAAGTGGGACATTTGTTAAGTGAGTTTTTACAACCTTTCTTGCTACAGTTTTTAAGTGAATCACTGCAGCTGTTAAGTTTGCAACACCGTTGTTAAGTGAACCTGGCTTCCTCATTGACTTTGCTTGGCAGAAGGTCACAAAAGATGATCACATGATCTGGGAGACTGCAATCTGTCAACTCATAAAATATTTCTATGGTCTTTTTAGAGTTGCCAACAGAAAGGGATGGGGGAGCAGTGCAGCAGCTTGCAAACCGAAACTGCATTCCATAAATGCTTTCAAAGATAGTAACTAGGTGACTGAAGTTTCTGCCACACAAAATTCTACCTGGACAGCATGATTGATGACTCTTGGCTATGAATGTGTCCCATTGGAGAATATGAATTATGATACACCCAGGGGGTGGGGGGAAATCAGGGTCAAGGGTGACAATGAATTAAGTGCCTCAGAGTCGGCTACACCCAGGCAGTGCCAGACAGTTTAACTCCCAATAAATCCTTTTTAAGTTTTGGAAATTTGGCTCAAGATTCATGATTTAAATGGGGGTAACTGCCGGAATCCTGACACAACCATCATTAATATGAGTCAGCTGCCAAGCACCTGAATTTTGATCACATGATCATGGGGATGCTGCAATGGTTATAAGTGTGAAAAATGGTCATCAGTCACTTTTTTCAGTGTTATTGCAACTTTAGACACTAAACAAACTTTGTAAGTCGAGGACTATCTATACATTACAGCACCTAGGGCTTCTATTAATTCTGCAAATACAATCAGTCACAATAATTCAAGGTAAAAATAACAGAATATTTTATTTGAAAATTTAAATCGTTTCTTTTTCTTGCATCAATATCACAGCATACAGTGCCTTGAAATGTAACTACATTTTATACCGGTATAGAAGTTCTAAATCTTTATTATAGTACTCCAGTCAAAAGAATAGAAAATCCATTTAACATTTTAAGAAAAGATCTAACAAAATAATGGAATATGAGAATAAGGAATGTGTGAAAATCTTTCTAAAAATCATTGCTTTGGAACAGATCTGAGATGGAGTCATTTTAAATTTTTTTGGTATGAATTGCAGAAACCTTTAACCGAGAACTGTACTGAAAAAGAAGCAGAAATCATTATTTTTCTAGCCTCATCTAACAGCATCGAGTGAAACAGTTGACAGCTGGTCTCTTACAATAATATTTTTCTTCCATCATATGCACATTTAGGATGTCCTGCCCTTCTACAAACTTTCCAGAAAAGCTGCTGCAAGCCTTTAAAAATAATCATGGAACCAAGTATGTTTGCAAGTAAAAGAATATCCCTGGATGAGAAGAATTGCCAGAATAGACAATCACCAGATGCTAATTGCAGAACACAAACAACCCAATTCTAAAGTATGTTGTATCCAAATACCAGTGGTGGGATTCAAATTTTTTTTTACTACTGGTTCTGTGGGTGTGGCTCGGTGAGCGTGGCAGGGGAAAGATACTGTAAAATCTCCAGTCAGAGGTGGTATTTGCTGGTTCTCTGAACTACTCAAAATTTCTGCTACCGGTTCTCCAGAACTGGTAAGAACCTGCCGAATACCACCTCTGAATGGAGTGCTAGAACTATCTTCAAACTGGTATAGAATCCCTATATAGAAGAATCCTTAATTATTCTTTCATCTTAACACCAGCTGCATCCCAATTGCAATCTAAATATAAATGGAAAGAACATTTCTCTATTAATAATACAACATATATAACAAGCATTATTTGTAACAAACTTAAAAGCCCCTTTTCAACAACCCCAAAGATTCTGCCTTCCCTCTAATCAGTTGGAGATCCTCCATCCTGGGCCATCAACTTTCCATCTTTACTTACTTTTACTATCCTTAGCGTTTCCATCTTGACACCTCCCATTCTTCCTTAGTTGAATGGAAGGGCACAGTAATAACGATGAAGCAGAAAAGTAATATTTTCTTCCATCTAATTCTGCTTTTATTTCTTCTGTTATCCGTAATTAACCCACAATATTATACAAGAGAGAAAGAGTTCTTGAAAGAAATGTACTTCCCATAATTCATTAAGATGGATCATGATGTCATTCAAGTCATAATGACGAAGAAAGGAAAAGAAAAAGGAGAAATGTTTTATATTTTCCCATTAGCAGTTTTTTCAGCTGTCCACTAAAGAGGGAAGAATATAGAGATAGGGAGTGGAGTTAAGGCCTCTCCAGGCCTCATAAGACCTATACTGTACTGCCATGTGGTTTTTTAATTGTAATATAATCATGGATGAATAGACAGAGGATGCTGATGTATTTCAGATTTCAAATCCAAATCTCCATTTGCTCATAATTAATATTATTTCCTCTGTAGTGCCCATTCTATGATATGTGTATTTTTCTCTTGCTCTCTCAAAGAAATGAAAGCTTCCAATGTCAAGAATAATTACACAAGCTGAATCAGGAGAACTCCATGGGGCCTACTCGGATTCCGTATGGATTCCCAAAGGCTGAACGGAAGGTCTTCGAAGGAAAAACACAACGGGAACGTTATCCATCTGTTTTAAGGGTCTGGCAAATAGAGTGCTTAATGTCACTCTCCAAAATTGCGTTATCTGTCATGACCAGCTGGATACTGCAAATGATGCAAGTACAAAATAGCACTGCAATGGCTTTGCCCTGCTGCTGCTACTATCAATTTCAGCTTGTAGGCCCTGGCAGCAAAACAAGTTCCATGGCTCCAGTTTTAGAATGACCTGACAAGTTTTGTGGTGCAGAGTGTATATGAATTATAGCTACCCAAAATCCACACACGCACACACACACGCACACACGCACACACACCAGATGGATGAGAGCCATTGAAACTCATTAAGAATCATTTCAACAAAAAGTTTGGGTTGTTCTTCCCTGCCAAAGGAAAATGTCAAATTTCTTCAAGGGAGATACAGAAAACTGCAGTTGGGAACTAAGGAAAATTGTGCTTACCGTATTTACTGGACTATAGAGCACATCGGAATATATGCTGCACCCACTAAATTTTAAAAGAAAAAAAAATATTTTTACATGTATTAGCTGTACCAGACTATAATATATACATTGTGAAATGAGATATTTACACAGAAAGAGAAGAATGCTCTTCGCATGCAGCCAGTTTTTTTGTGAATGATTTCTCACCGCTAGTCATCCAAGCCTCCCACTCACCTCAGAGTGCTGATTTTTTCTTCACGCTGCCATCTCCAATGTCTAACCATTGATTCATTAACGCCAAGCTTACATGCAGCAGGTCTATTTCCTTCCTGGATAGACAGATCAATTGTTTTCAAGTTAAAAACTGCATCATATGCTTTTCTTCATGTACTTTCCATGATCAGGGTATGAAAAATATTTTGCGTTCTTGCATGTCATGCTGCTTGCATTGAGTACACCAAAAACTACCAGTAGCGTCTTCTTCTTTGCATTGACCTCTTGTGTCTGTCACATTTTTGCGCTGCCTGATGGCAGTTGGCAAAGAAAAATCTATAGATAAGCTGCATTGTTGTACAAGTCGCAGGGTTCCAAGTGTAGGAAAAAAGTAGCGGCTTATAGTCCGGTAAATACGGTCTTACACAGAGTTTAACTAGGAATTAAACTTCTGACATCTACATCTCTTACCACCAAATTACCTCCATATCCCATACACATCAGGGGGATTCTGTTAGAACTCTGTGGCTGATTTAACACTTTGATTCAACATTCAAGTTCACTTTCCAAATCTTTTTTAAAATGCCAAACTGTATGTATTGCATGCCTCTGAAAGAATTAGCAAACAGATAGATGTAAAAATTGGTTTATATATAAAAGTCAGTTTTCTAAATCAGTTTAAGAATCTGAAATGGTTTGATTCAGTTTCTAAGTCAGTCTGAAGATCAAACTGGATCTAATCAGTCTTCTACTGTAAACTGGAAACTTGAGTCAAAGCAAGCTAGACTTTCAAATTGATTCCCAAATTCAGTTCTGATTTTGGGCAATTTTTCACACCTCTAGTCTATCCCATTTCATAGTTCAGTTGTAGAGGTTTTTTTTCATGAAAGCCCCTTGCAGATAATAATGATTTTTTAAAACAAGTTCTAACATTAAGAAATAATTAGAAAATATGAAAAAGGAAATGTACCCATATAAAAATAGAGATTTTACAGTTGGAGGAGATGTATTTTCATCAGTTACTTGTCAATCAGATTGGCCTAATACAATTTTGAAATATGATATAACAATAATATTCTAATAATGGTATGCTTTTTAAGCAAATATTCACTTCTAAAATAAAATTGTCACCTTGGGATAGCCCATTTCACAGGCTATAAAAGAAGCATGTTCCCTTCTCCATCCTGCCCAGCTTTTGTTTATTTGTGCTAAGTCAGTGTTAACTCCTGGCAACTATGTGCAGTTTTCTTGACAAGTTCTTAAGAAGTAGTTTTTATTTTTCTGTAAGCAACATGCAAACTGACCCTTGTTGGTTTTTATGCAACTTTTCATGCAACTTTTGTAAGAGGAATCATCACTGGATGCTGGATCTGAATCAGCATAATCTTTCAGGAACTAAGAAAGGATTGTTAAGATCATCTGCTCAATTCTGGACAGTGAGTAGACTGCAGAAACTGCTGTTTATATGAACAGTTTATGAGTGGAGGAATTGAGAATCAAGATTACATCCACGCTCATAAAGAATTTTATAGACATTAAACCTGACTGAGGTTATCTTAATCATTTTTTTTTGTTTTTGGTGTATTGAACATTCATGAGGTAAGTTTCTGCCTTCTTAAAACGCAATGATATAAATTTGAGAAGTTAAAAATATATGCGTTTTTTGTTTATGCAACAAAAGGATGCTTACGATTTTGGAAAGTTAATAAAAGATTAAGGAGCTAGAGGGATTTAGAATTATTGTTTTAAATTATCAAAAATATTTGTTCTCATGGGAAAATGAAAATTGCTTTCATTTTGTTTTAATAAGACGGCCTTGAAGCCTGGACACTAAAGCCAAAGGATAAAGAAAATGGAGAAGAAATCTTTGGTGAAAACTTTTGAATACCTTTCAGCCAAGTGTTTGGATAGAATGGATCAAATGCTAGATAAAACTGACAGAGTACATTCTAATGAAGTTGTAAAGTAAGAAAGAGCTGCAACAGATGCCTATGAAATTAATTTGAAGGGGGATTTAAATGTAATACAAATGGATCGGGTGGATGACTCATTCAATAAAGGAGATGAACATATGTTAAACCAAGAAAGTAATTTGGTTATTTTTTCCTTTGGATATACAAAATAATTCTACTAAAAATAATTCTACTGGAAAGACTGTTTTTAGAAGTGACAAATAAAAAGATAAATATTACTTATTAAAAAAAGAGAAATCTGTTAAAGTTCTGAAGGATTCTTCTTTGAAACATAGACGAGTAACAAAATACTTCTTTGACTTTTTCATTCCTTTTTTTGAAGGAGTTAAATAATATTTTTTTAAAAATCAGGGAAGATTTATAACAGCTTGTTTGACTAAGGTTAAAAGAAGAAAATAGTTATATCTGTTGCCCTTACTGGACTTTTGCTGACAAAAACTGATTGACATTTGGACTTTGTTTTCCTCTTCTAAAAGATGAGCTGAAGAGATTATGTTTAATTTAGAGTTGGTGGATCACCTATTAAAATGTTTTTACCTGCTGGAATAAAAGGGGAAGTTTGGGGTTTTTTTCCTTCCCTTTTTTCTTTTGTCCTTGTTTTACTTGTTTCCTTTTTAAATTTTTCTTCATTTGTTTCCTGCTTATATTTTTTGTGATTTCTATTCACTTTTATTCTATTTATCAATCTTAATAAAAATCTTTTTTTTAAAAAAATGGTTTGCCATTGCTTTTAAGACTGATAACTGAGTTGGCTTTGTGCCTAGGTTCTATTTCTAGTCTGATGCCTTAACCACAGTGATGGTATTCTACTGGTTTGGACTGGTCTGCAGAACCAGTAGTAAAAAAAGCTGACATCAGCTGAGAGGAAGGGAAAAATCCTCTGACAATCAGCTGAGAGGGAAAAAAAAAGCGCAGGATGAGCCCTCCCACCCACCTCTGCACTTTTTTCTTCTTTATCCTCTCAGCTGATTGGCACTGCAGGAATCAGTTTGTGTGGGAAAAGCTGTGTGCCAATATTAGGCAAAGCACGCCCACCAAGCCACGCCCACCGAACTGGTGGTGAAACAATTTGAATCCCACCACTGCTTAACCACTATACCAAACTAGTTCTCTTTTTATTTAGTTGCCTACGTTTCCTTAGGCCATTTTGATTGAATTTCAAAGCTGCTTATTTTAAGAATTGTATCATTAAGACTGATAACTGAGTTTGCTTCTTTGCTTCAACCTTCCCCAACCACTGTGTAGTATTTTTACTTTATAAGATCATTGTTTTTACTCTGGGTAAATCAATCATGAGCTCTTTTGTCTCAAAGGTAGACAAAAATATTTTGAACAAGCAAATGGCAGTAATCTTGCTGACAACATATGCCTGTGTTTGGTTAGAAAATAATTTTACAAAAAAAGCATATTGCTAGGAATGGATAAATTATTTCATTTCTTTCTACATTTTCCCAACTTTTTCAGTAGCATTTAAGAATTGGTTTGTAAATATTAATAACTTCTAATTGAAAAAACAAACAAACATAAATCCCAACCAAATTCAATAATTATAGCTGTTTCCAATGGAGATTCAATTGTATTGCATATCTTTACCATGCTGAACATGAATAATCCCTCAACAAAAAGAAATAGCGAACTTCATTCACTATTGATAGAGCCATGGTGGCACAGTGCAGGATGACTCTGCCTACTGCCAGGAATTCAATCCTGACAGGGCTCAAGGTTGACCCAGTCTTCTATCCTTCTGAGGTCAGTAAAATGAGGACCCAGGTTGTTGAGAGCAATATGTTGACCCTGTAAATTGCTTAGAGAGGACTGTAAAGCACAATGAAGTGTTTATATAAGTGCTATTACTATTGTGAATGTGACTGAAAATACAGGCTTTTAAAAATCATACTGTAAGTTTTCTTTTCTCATATAGTTGGCATTGATAATCACACATTCCTTCTACTTTCTATACAAAGTGGTGAGTTTGCCAAATCCCTGCCATCAAAATTCTTGTTTATGTTTCTAAATTACAATTCAGTTCTTAATAAGCTCAGTATTTGGAGCAGCATTCTGCCTATGAGTTTCTTATTCCAAAATTTAACTGCTAATTCTTTCTAAAGAACTTTCTAAATTCTTGCTAAAAGTAAATTAATCAGAACTAACTCTACTTATTTTTAAAGATCAGCCAACATCACCTAATTGATGTTGCTTTCTAAGGCTTTCTTTACATTGGCAAATAAATCTAGATCCATATCCACTTTGGAACATATATATTCATCTTCTTTCATTATTTGCTTATTTGTCTTAGAACTAGACTTGAACTGAAATCAATATAATTTCCTTAATAAAATGGTAAGTTGAAGCAAAAAGGTATAAAATAACTCACCATGCTGCCAACTTCAGCCCTTATTTTAACAACAATTGCAGAAGGATGGGTCCAACATATAACATGTGAACCAGTTAGGTGAGATGTTACATACCAGTACTGTTAATTATATCTTATCTGTAAAGGATTTAAACATGCCGGTCTGCTGACATCAATTATTAAATAAAAGAGGAAAATGATCTGTTTATTGGGAGATACTCAATTTTGACATTGTTTTTTTTCTTTTAAGTTCATTTCTTATTTTAGACATACCCATTTTTCAGAGATTAAAAAGAAGAAATTATTTACGGCATCTCTCTTCTCTACATAAACATAATATACTCTCTATATTTTCATTCATGAAGAGAAGACCATGACTTATTATTAACTGAAGTCTTGACAGCAGTTGACATTCCTCTCTGACCAAATATCCAAGATAGAAATGTTAAACAAATGGGGACCTTGTAACAAAATATTTAGTAGTTTAGTAGTAGTAAACAGGAAAGTTTAAACATAGGTTCAGATTCTCCTTTCCCCTAAAATCTAAAGTTCAGATGCAGTGGCAAGAGAAAGAAAAAGCAGATTCATTATTCCAACCATTTGTAAAATACTCTATTTTTTCTGAGAAAGTAAGGACATTCTAAAAGACAATTTGAGACCAGGTGTTGAAGCCATTCAATAGGAACAGAAGGTATTTTCTTGGGATTATGGATTTCCTCATTTTCAGTCCCAAATTCCCTAGTCTGTGCTATAAAACTTGTTGCTGGCTATTTATGCTGTGTGTCATGCCATTAAACCTCTGAGCAGATGTTCAGTTGCCCAGGCATAGTGACCACAAGGGAAGAATGATGACTAGCTATATCTATAAGTAGATAATAGAGTCTTATAAGAGGAGAACAGCTGATCATTCTATGTAGCCATCAATGATAGAATGAAATGTCAGTACTTGAAGTTTCATCATAGGCTTCAAGGAAAGGAAAAGAAAACCTTTCAGTCCTTGAAATGAAATGTATGAAATGAAATTTCCAGAGTTGCCTTATAGTATCTCATAGCAAATAAAAAATAAACACTTCAAACAACAATGTATGGATGAAAAAAACAACTGATGCTCTTTTTACAAGTATCTGGCCAGCCTACAACTTCGACTAACATGTCTCCATTAGTTCTACCTGCTTTAATGAAAATGGAATTCATAAGAAGATAAAAATAAAAGTCTTGATTCCAGGTAATTTCATGGACATGCTCATGGAGCTTTCTTAGCAATAATATGGAGGTGATTTTATTTCACCTAGAGGTTTTTTCCCCCCGACCATTATACCTTTCATTCAACTTTATTTAGCTTGAAAGGCCAGGCCAGGCATCTACAAACCCCTATTGAGTCAATTCAGCTGAATCCACACAGATTTATGAGAAAAGCTGCTCTTAAGAGATTTATATTTTACATAATTTATACCCAAACATATGTCAAATAATTTTGGATACCTCAATATATTTAAAAAAGAGCAATATATTTTAAAAAGCAATTAAACCACCAGTAACCTCACCCCTATGCAGGCCTGATACCTCAAACAATTGATGAAAAAGCACAGTCTTTACCACCTTATGGGCTGTAAAAAGTGTGGCAGCCATCTAGACCATGGGGAGGAACTGTTTCAAAGAGTGAGGGCTACCATATAAAAATCTTTCTTCTTCACTTCTGCCTGCCTAATACCCTGAGGAAAGAACATCTACAAAATCCCTTCTAGGCTTTCTTTTACAAAATGGATAGACTATAGTTGAAGAAAACATCTCAGTAAGTATGGACCAGCTACAATGCATTATCTTTCAAAACCAGCATTTTGAATGATATGTGGAGACATATTAGCACTATTTCAATGCTTTCAATATAGGTATAATAGTCTAGTAAGCAGGCTGCTGCATATGACACTCATGTAAATTCCAAATAATCTTCAAGGGCACTCCAAAATTGAATGCATTCTGATAATTCAATATTGTGATAATAAATGCATAAGTTCTCTACCATTGTCAATACTATTTGCAGTTGCCAAGATCTGCAACTGGGCCACCAATTGAAATTGGAAGACAGTAATGGCCATGGACGCCATCTACTGATCATACAAAAGCTGTATATCCAAGAGAATGCTACAGCTCCAAGCCTGGTCCTTAAGGTGACTACAACTTTACTCTAAAACAACTTAGCAGTTATCAAATACACAGATCATTTCTGAAGAAATTGTAACTCTGTCATACCAGGATTCAAGTGCACCCTTTTCCTTCCTATCCAATTCTTTACAACCTCTGGAAACCAAGTGAACTCATCCTTTGCATCTTCTGATGAATCTCATAGTAAATCAACAACCCATGCTACTGAGAAGTTTCTTCCTGCAGTAGTTTCATACAGATCTTAAACAGCAAGGACAGCTGTTTAGCTGAAGAACAACACTAAGTCCTGTAATACTCCATACAGTAGGGCTGTCAAGTTCCCAGCCCATGGGCCAGATACATCATGTACTAGTCACACCCATGCCCAGTTTAGCAAAGGGGAAAAAAGTTCCAAAATGCCATGTGATGCCAGCATGACAACATGAGTTTGACACCCCTGCCATACAGGGTTAACTAAAATCTTAATTGCACATTCTCCATCACTGCTAAATGAGATCACCAGTTCTCAAACTCCAGCTTTAATAGGCATTTCAGAAGAACTGGTGCACTTCTCCTCCACTTATAATTTTATGGTTTTAATCCACATTGGATGTATTTTTATTTGGGTTTATAATAATACTAGACATAAAATAAGGGCTGGTAATTACTAGTGGTTAGCATTATTAATATAATTACTACTCCAAAAATTCCTTTACTGAACTGATGTTCTTCATCCACTGTATATAGAAATAAAACTTTCTAGAACATCTAGTTAGCTAAGAATCCTGGAACTCAAGAATTCCAAAACTGGGAGAGAGTCAGATTGGGTTAGGGTTAGTCCCTTCTAAATTAACCATACACTTGGTTCAATGCCATTCCATCTCCCTTCCCCACAAAATGTGGTACTTCCTTTGAATCCAACCTATTTCTTAAGCAGTACTTTCTTACAGAGATGGTCTCCATTTAAGAGTAGCAGAAAGCAAACTGGAGACTTGCTGAGATTTTTAAAGATTTTTTTTAGTTTATTTTGAAATAATTTTTCCAACTAGAACTCAATATATTCAATATTTATTTAGTATTATTTCCTTATAGTAGTGCTTTTTTTTCGGTAAAGGTAGATAACTGTAACATTTAATTCAAATTCCAAGAAGCAGTCTTCATTTTGATGTTATAGAGAATCAATATGAAAAGAAGTGGAAGAAAAAGGAAATATGATTTAGACATCTGCTACTTAAATTCTTTAGTAAACTGCCAAACAGAATGCTTCAAGTTGTTTTTAGCAATAAGGAAACTGCACAGTAACTTTGATAATACATTGATAATATTTAAATGGAACAGCTCTTCAGCAATTTTATGAGATGAGTTACTGTACAGATGGTTTCTATCACACAAGACTTTTCTTTTATAGTGCTACAGGTGGTAGAATAAAAAAGGAACAGAGTATCTGAAAGAAAGGTTAAGACTAGGAAATTATCATAAAGCTCAACAGAGCAAAATCTGTCTCCATGAAATAACTTATTAATTTTAGATAATTCTTGATGGCAGTTATAAAAGTTATAAATTACAAAAAAATCTGTGCTCACATGAATCATAATTGTTTTTTCCAGTCATAAAAGCTGTGTAGACATGCACACAAAAGAACAATTTAGTGGTTATTTAATATTCTGCAGTAATAAATGTATTTTCTTTACTTAGATCTAGGTTCTTGGGGTGAAAGGAAGGCAAATGTCAATAGTAAACTACAGTTCTTGAAATTGTGCTTTTCCAAATTTAAATCCTACTATGGTATCTCTTGGTTACAAGTATCCATGATACAATAAGATTGAATTCTATACATGCTTATGTTAGAAAATAGAAAGCAATTATAACACTTAATAGAATTGAGATTTCTGTTATTTGATGAGTCTTTTATCTTCTTCAAGAGTTGCTTTTTCTCAATCATATAGAACAGAGGTGTCAAACTCATGTCATGGCAACATCACATGATGTATCAGGACTTCTTTCCCCTTTCATTAAATCAGGCGTGGGCTTAGCCAGAGTGTGACACATCCAGACTGCTGGCTGCAGTTTGACAGCCCTGGTCTAGAAGGAAGCTTAAATTGTTTTTCCATAAATCATACATATATAGCTTTAGGTTAGCATTGACTATTATTTTGATCAAAATATTCCAGAAAGTTTTATTCATAGCTCTTCCTTTTTAAATATTCTATCTTTATTGTTGTCTCCAGTTCAAAAGTTTAGTTTAGTTTAATTTATTGTCATCGCATATTGTACAACGAAAATAAATACCATCTTCAGTGTACTATACAGAAGAATTCAATACAGTTACTGCCCTGGATAGAAGCTGTTTTTCAGCCTATTTGTCCTTGTTTTTATTATCCTGTATTGACTGCCAGATGGTAATAGTTCAAAAAAGTGGTGCCCAGGATGGATGGATCTTTGAGAATGTTTTGAACTTTCTTAAGGCAGCAGGAACTATAAACTCTTCCAAAGAAGGGAGATGGCAACCAATGATCTTCTGCAATGATGTAAACTCTCTGGAGTGTTTTCCTATCTGCCACTGTGCAATTGACAAATCATACAGGAGTGCAGTAGGTTAAAATACTCTCAATGGTGCAGCAGTAGAAGATCACCAGCAGTTTTTCATTCAGTTGTTTTCTGAGAAGTCTCTGGTAGCATAATCTCTGCTGGGCCCTTTTGACCAGTGCTGCAATGTGAGCACCCCAGGTGAGGTCCTCTTTTATGGTAACACCCAGAAACTTAAAACTGGTCATTTGCTCCACTCGGTCTCCATTGATAAGCAAGGGCTGGGTGTCTGATCTGTTCCTTCTATAATCCACTATAAGCTCCTTGGTCTTATTGGTGTTGAGGACCAAGTTGTTGTCTCCA
>JANHFN010004162.1:76362-93135 GCA_032468175.1 Toxicocalamus goodenoughensis
CATCCAGGTGCCCAGACCACAACAACAAGGGATAGCGGACCCTGCTATTATGCGGGACAAACGCTGAAGAAAAAAAAGAATAAAAAACCTTGTTTATGCTAAATTCTCTTCTTAACACTGCAAGATCCAATCTGGGTTGATCACCAGAACCAGAGATGTACTCTTCAGAGCTTTTGGATTGTGCTAGAGATGTTATCTACAGGAAACTTGTCTCTAGCAGTGTGCTTTGGGCTACTCTATGAGTTGTACTTATGTGGTACCTTCCTATTGGTTGACTGATGGGTTGATGGCCATCGATTGGATGTTGTTTCCTTGTGCTGCCAGATCCTTAGCTCCTAAGCACCTGATCAACTGGTGCTTCAGCACTTCTGTTGATTGACAAGAGGCCCGTTTCCGAGGCTTCAATCATTTCCCTGGCTATCTTTGTACCTGCAAAACCAACAATCTTAGTAGTTGCGACTTTGAATGTATGTCCTTGTTTATTATGATACGAGGCTACCAGTGAGTTCAGATCTTCTCATTTGACTGCTTACTTGTCTTCTTGTAATCTCTTTTTAATCTGTAAAAAGGATTAAACTTTAATCCTTACATTGATCCGTAATTTACACATTTATCTTTAATCCACAAGTTTTCCCCCTTAAAATTATGATCAATTGCTTCTATTGTCCTTGAAAAAGATAGGAAGCTACACCTTTTTCCTGTTGTAACTGAAATAAATAATGGGATCAATAGTGGGATGATTTTCAGTGCACTTATATTAAGAAGATGTTCTTCTCCACTCAGTTATTGCTTCCATCTTCCCCTTCTAAATTCCATCCCTAGAAAGTCTATATTTCTTTTAGCCCCAAAAGATAAAAAAAAAAATCACAGGCATGTTGATAGGGATTAAAGAAGAAATAGGGGTGACAGGATAACAGTATTCCAGTATTTGAGGGGCTTCCACAAATAAGAGGGGGTCAACTTATTTTTCAAAGCACCCAAAATCTAGACAAGAAACAATGGATGGAAACAAATCAAGGAGAGAAGCAACCTAGAACTAAGGAGAAACTTCCTAACAATGAGGACAATTAACCAGTGGGACAGCTTGCCTTCAGAAGTTGTGAAGTTGCCTTCATCACTGGAGGTTTTTAAGAAAAGACTGGACAACCACCTATTTGAAATGGTATAGGGCTCCTGCTTGGACTAGGACGGTTGGACTTGAAGTCCTCCAAGGTCCCTTCCAGCTGTATCCCAATTGATTGGTTTTATTTTTCTTTTAAATGAGATTGCCATGATTTGTCACAACTTGTTTTTGAAAGTCTTTCATTTCTAAAGGAGTTTCCTTATGACATTCTTGCAGTGCAAAGTTTGGGAACACAAACCCAAGCACCACATATAACACCATCTGGGTAGAAGAAACATTCAGTACCACCTGCTTCTGTGGATATAACTGATAGACCCACGCATCATGTTTTGGCAACCTAGAAGTTTTACCTCAGGCAATAAAGACCCAAGAACAGCTGGAGAGAGGAAGGAGCAGAGATAGAAAGTTTTATTTTTAGAAATAAGAAGAAAATCTGTCCAAGAATACAATCCATGAAATGAACTATGGAATGAAAATGAGCAGTTTCATACATTTCATGGCTTCATTTTCTCTGTGCAACTCTTAATTGTTTCCTAGTTTCCTAGTTTATCCTAGGGAAAGGTTATTTTGGGCTATGATAATACTAGAGAAAAATATCAGTTTAGTGTCAGTGACATCATAGATTTTCACCATAACACTCAGAGATGAAAGGGGAATAAATTGATATTTCTTTGTTGTATTTTACTGCTCTTCTTTCTAGAAGAAAAGAAAATCCAAGAAAGGAGTATTGATCCAAAAGGCATTTATAGCATCCAAAAAAGTAAGTGCAATGTCAATAGTGTTGTAAAAAAGGAGGTTATTTGGAAGTTGTATTCCACAAAAGAATGGTAGTCATGACAGTACTCTAAACAACACATTGGCTTTTGTTTCCTTTTTGGATTCAAGTAAGCCCTCCCACACCCACATTTAAGCAAAGAAGATAGAATATTAAGTTATAAGTCAATTTATACATCAATGAGTATACCCTGATCTGAGAAGCACTGTGTTCTAAAAATAGAAAGTGTATAACTCAAGAATAAAATGCTTGGATAAATAATAAATAAAATAAATAAAAATAAAGAATAAATAAAAATAGATAAAGAATAAATAAAACATCCACAGCATGTTCTGATAGATTTCTAAAAGATTGAAATTATGGAGAATGATAGCCATGATGGCTCTGGTTTGGAAATTTGGCTAAGCCCTGACTGGGTTCCTATAATAAACTATTCTGTAAACCATGACTAGGAAGCTGCAATGTTCTATCCACACAATAAATCAAGCTATACCCATTCAAACCACTTTGGCTTTGAACAATGGGTAGAAATCCCATCCGTAAGCATAAATAGTCTTAAGCTAAATAAACCAACATTCTGACATGAAGCTTTAACCTTGTACTATGAGGTTATTTGCTATATATAAAAAAATATATAGGAAAAAAAATAAGATGCTTTTAGTAGGCTTCCCCTTTGAAATGTTTGCTGTTTGTTGCTGTTCTTTTCCCGACTATTCAAAAGATAGATAGATATAGGTATAGATCATCAACTCAATCAACCAATCAAGAAGCAGCAGCGCAGCCAACCAACCCAGCACACCAGCCCCCACCACCAGTATTTATAGAGAGACGGCAGCTCCAATCACACACTGCTTGCACTGGCACGAAGCCGAAGACACAAGCCTGAAGATGATGAATGAGACTTCATCGAAAGGTCGCCTAGAGACTTCCAATTCTACGCGGGAGAAAACCCGAATAACCATAGATCCACATACAAATACCCGCGAAAACCTCAGAAAACAAATATATATGTGTGTTTGTGTGTGTGTTGTATATACATATATGTATATATGTATAAATAGTGTGAATTTGTTAATTTAATTATTTATTTAGTCAATTTAGAGAGGGACAACAACATAAAGAAACATTTAAAACCATTAACTGGAGGCATACCAGTAATTAGTGCAGCTCAAAAATAGTGGTACTACATTGACGTATTGAGTTATATTCATATCATCTATATTTTGGACCAGCTGCAGTTTCCAAGGACAATCCCATTAGAATATGTGCAATTAATCCAGACAAATGGTCTTAGATTTGTCAATTAAGCAAATATGTCTGAATGATAAAAACACTTGTAGAAAGCATCTTATGTATGTTCCTAACAGAATTTTTCTTAAACATGGACATATTCATGAGCATCTAAACAAAAAAGAGCCTACAATATGTTAAATTTTTAAAACATGGGATTTAATGGCTCCTGGGCTTCAGAAAAAGTGACTGCAGGGAAGACTGCTGCTCAGACTAATGATGTTTGCAAAGCTAATACCATTGACGGCCTATGGCGTTTAATCTGAGCAATTGTAGATTGCCAGACTCCACCAGTGCTTTAAAACATCCTAATAACATATAGCAGTTCTCATTTGATTCATTTACTATATTCATTTAAAAACTGAGTTTGGGCATTCAAATGGGCCAAAGCCTTTCAAAGCCTGAAATGAACAAAATCCCTCTGCCCAATAAATTAAAACAGGTTAGATATTGTAAATTTGCCAATATGTTAACAAAATACCAAGGTTTTTGGATTATCATTTGTTGTCAGGTCACTGTGCTTGGAGCAGTCCGAAAATATAATATTAAAGTATTCCATCCCTTCTGTGCCTGAAAGTATGTCCTTCCCTCCTCCCCCCCACAAAAAAAAATCCTATCCAATATGCAAGATGCTTTCATAATTCTAGGCATGAAAATCCACCATATAGGTTTATTGGACAATTTGGGATCTCAGTCCACCTCCCAGGGCTGTTCTTATGGAGAATAGGAAGTGGGAGCACTGCTGCTTTGAGCTCTTGAATATAAGAGTCAGGTTACAAATGAAACAAGTAAATTGAAATTATGGTTACATCCAGGGGTCGGATTCAAAAATCCCAGAAACCAGTTCGCTGCCCAGTTGCTGGGTGGGTGTGGCAATAGTGGGTGTGGCCTACCGGAACTTCTTGTTTCCAGCTTCCGGTGGGCCTCCAGACCCCGGGGAGGTGTTTTCCCCTCCCAAGGGTCCGGAAGCCTTCCCGGGGCCTCTGGGAAGACAAAAACAGTCTCCCCCAGGCTCTGGAGACGCAGCGGAAGTTGGAAACAGGCCCATTTTGTGACTTCCAGTTTTTCCAGGAGGCTGTTCTTCGGCCTCCCCTGGACCTCTGGGAGGGTGAAAATGGCCTCCCCTGGGCTCTGGAGGCCTCTGGAAGCTGGAAACAAGCCAGTTTCCAGACTTCTGGAAGGCCTGTTTTTCTCTCTCTCAGAGCCTCTACATGGAACCTGCACTTACCTCTATCGAAAATGGGCCAGTTGGAGACTCCTCAGAGGGGAGGGGTGAGATGGGCGGGATTAGCCAGTCAATTGCAATGCTGGTTCAGTGAACCAGATGTAACTTTAATATCCGGTTTTAACATCCTGAACCGGTCCGAACCAGTAGAATCCCACCCTGGTTACATAAAATCCCCAATTGATTTTCCCACTAGGCACAAGTCTATTGGAAACCAAAAGGCTGTAAATTCTTTTCTTCCTTTAGGCATGAAAGCCAGCTAGATGACCTTAGACCAGCTATTGTAGAAAGAGTGCAGAGAAAAGTAACAAAGATGATTAGGAGACTAAAGGGTAAAACATATGAAGAACGATTGCTGGAATTTGGTATGTCCAGTTTGATGAAAAGAAGGAGTAGGGGTGACATGATATAATGTTTCAATATCTCAGGGACTGCCACAAAGAAGAGGGAGTCAAAGCACCTGAGGGCAGGACAAGAAGCAATGGGTGGAAACTAACCAACTGATCACTTTAGAACTAAAGAGAAATTTCCTGACAGTTAGAACAATTAATCAACTGGCAACTTGACTCCAGAAGTTGTGAATGCTCCAACACCGGAAATTTTTAAGAAGAGATTGGATAACCATTTGTCTGAAATGGTATAGGGTTTCTTGCCTAAGCAGGGGATTGGACTAGAAGAACTCTAAGGTCCCTTCCAACTCTTCTATTCTATTCTATTCTATTCTATTCTATTCTGTTCTGTTCTGTTCTGTTCTGTTCTGTTCTGTTTTATTTATTTATTTATTTATTTATTTTATTAAACTTTTTTTTATTAAACTTTTTATTAAACTGTTCTGTTCTGTTCTGTTCTGTTCTAATTTTATTCTCTCTCAGATCAATCCACTTTGTCAGGTTGCTTTTTGGAGGGGTGAATAGGAGGCAGAAATATTTTGTATACCACCTCGAATTGTACAAGATAATGGCCACATAGAAATCTAATAATAAATACATGGGAGAAGAGAGAAAATCAGTCAAAATCATTATCTACCTAGTCCTGAAACTGCTATACTCTGTGATTTTCTTAAGCTTCTTGATATTTTCAGTCCATCCTCCCATCTTTTATTTTTAAAAAAACCATACTCTGTCATTTTTGGCCTAGTTATACAGGTAGTCCTCAACTTACGATCACAATTGAGCCCAACATTTCTGTTGCTAAGTGAAACATTTGTTAAGTGAGTTTTGGCCCATTTTATGAACTTTCGGATCACAGTTGTTAAGTGAATCACCACAGTTGATAAGTTAGTAACATGGTTGTTAAATGAATCTGGCTTCCCCAATAATTTTGCTTGTCAAAAGGTTGCAAAACATGACCTTGGAACACAGCAACAGTCATAGGTATGAATAAGTTGCCAATAATCTGAATGTTGATCACACAATCATAGAGATGTTATAAAGATCATAAGTGTAAAAATTGGTCATAAGTCACTTTTTTTCAGTGCCATTGTAACTTTGAGTGGTCATTAAATTAACTCTTGTAAATTGAGGATTATCTGTATTCTAATGCTACATTCTTTGAAGGGCATAGATTCAGGCCTGTTGCTTATAATTTCCCTAAACCATGGAATGTACTGTGCAATAATACAGTACCTTCTCTCTGTTACAATATGATTGTGGTATTAAAAATGACTATTTGAATCCTAGATAGTGAAATAACCATAGACATTCTGAACCCTGACCATAATTCTCTTTATCAGTTTTTAAATGAATTTATTTGCAGGAATCCTTTGATTCCTATGAGAACATTAAGCATGTGTGATGAATCTTCTATAGCTTAGGTTGAATCAAAGTAATGGATACTAAGGAGTTCTGCTTATACTGTTCTAAGTTTGATATGGGCCATTTTGCACTGTTTGATATGGGCCATTTAATATACTTCTAGGACTAAAGAAAAACTGTAATTTGCTTGATGGAGAAAAGAAAGCCAAACATGAAAAGTCATATATAATCTCCTAGGAGAAGAGGATTACTCAATTCAGTGTGTATATAATTTAGAGATACAATTCCAGGGGGAATAACTTCCAGTTATCTTTTTAATTTATAGAGACAGTTCTTTGCCTTCTGCAGTCATTGTCTGCTGATAATATCATAAAATGTGTTTCTCACAAACAATCCATTTGTCAGCTCTATTGTCAGATCCCCATTATAGCAGTTTAGGAGTGGTAAAGTGCAGGACTACTAAATAGTAGGTCAACATTCAAGTATGAGCAACATAAGACTTTTAAATCCATGTTCAATCTTTTGTTATTTATTCTGGGACTTAACCTTTATTTACCCACCAATAAACTTGAAATCCTGTAGGTCAAAGTACTTTGGGCAAAACTATATTAATCTGATTTTGAAGAGTCCCTAGAAAATACAGGAAAGTGAAGGATGAAATATACAGACCGTTGTGCTAGTGGGAATTGTAAAATCCTACAACATAAAAGACTTCTGTCTCTCTTCCCCTCCCAACTCCCTCCCTCTCTCTCTCTCTCTTTCTCTCTTTCTCTCTCTCTCCCTCACAAGCACACTTTTCTCATTAAATAACCTAATCATAAACTAAGGTATTGCCATTATCATTAAAGGACAAAAGCTGTCCTTTCTCTTAAATGATAAGAGCATCACCTTAGGAATAGATGAAACAATACTGGCGAATGTACATTCCAATGCATACTGTGTAGTATAGATGCAAACAACACATTTTACTCAGTCACTCACACTCTGGTCATCTCTCATTTGGATTATTGCAATGACTCTACATGTGACTGCTTTTAAAGCATTTGGAAGCTACAATTGGTCCAGAACGTGGTGGTGCAAACAGTTCTGGAGGCCTCTAGTGTGGCATATGTAATTGCCACATGTACACAAACTTCACTGGCTGCCAATTTACTTCTAGGTTCAATTCAAGGTGTTGATCATGACCTTTAAAACTCTTTATGGCATGGGTCCAGAATAGTTGACAAACCATTTTACCTCAATGTCCTGCCCATTCATTCTAGCAGAAGGGGTTTACTGTGAACCCCATTAGTCAATGAATTTTTAATGGCAGGGCTTAGAAAAAGCCTTTTTTGCCCTGGCACCCAACCTTTGGAACATCTTGACACTGGAACCGAGATGGAAACCCACCTTTCTGGCTTTCAGGAAGAGCATTAAAGCCTAACTCTACTGGTTTGGTGAAGTGCCCTGATGGAGAAGCTGTAGGCTATACATGGTTGATGCAGTGACATAGAACATCCAACTTTGCTCCACACCAAATATTTTAGTCTGTATTTAATATTTTGTAAGTTTAATTTCAGGGACATGGTGGCTCAGTAGCTAAGACACTGAGTTTGTTGATCAGAAGGTCGGCAGTTCAGCAGTTTGAATCCCTAGCACTGAGTAATGGAGTGAGCTACTGTTACTTGTCCCAACTTCTGTCAACCTAGCAGTTCAAAATCATGTAAAAAATGCAAGGAGAAAAATAGGGATCACTTTGGTGGGAAGGTAACAGCGTTCTGTGCGCCTTCAGCGTTGAGTCATGCCGGCCACATGACCATGGAGACATCTTCGGACAGCACTGACTCTTTGGCTTTGTAAAAGAAATGAGCACCGCCCCCTAGAGCTAGAAAAGACTAGCACGTATGTGCAAGGGAAACCTTTACCTTTACCCTTTTAAGTTTAATCTGTTGTTATATTTAGCATTTTTATATCTCTATTATTTTATTACATTGTAAGCCACTCCGAATTGCTTTGCACCATGAGATGGTGGGTGGCATATTAATTTAATAAATAAAAAATAATAATATGTGCGTCAAGTTAGGAAAAGATGAAATGATACTGTAGAACTTACATGCTGCAAATATCACATTTCAAACTGCCCATCCCCATCTTATTTTAAACAAAGAATATACATTGCCAACTTCCTTTTATTTGGGAAAAAATGATAAAACCTAAACTTTATTCAACCTCAGCTCTCATGCATGAAGGACAAGCTGCAATCTTGCCTAAAGCAAACAAGATGAATGACTCCTATCATCCTTCCATGTGACAGTGATCAACTATGGGGAGGAGCAATTATGAGAGAAAGTAGATTTACCATCACCATCACTTATACAATCTAGCCAAGACAGCAAAGAATGATGTCATCTAATAAGATTCAGAAGGCTTTCTATTGTGATAAGAAGCAAAGCATTTTCTTGTGAAGCTCAGAATTCCTACTTAACATTCATGCCCTTAATAGTATAGTTCTATCTAGGATTCACCAGAAGGATTCACTGATGCTTGCAGTTAAGTGTGCCTGGGATTTTGGTCTATTAATATAGTGCAAATCATACTTAGAAGGCATCGGATTCATTAAACTCACTAACACTTAAAATGAAAGAAACAAGTGCACAAGGGTGAAGTTTTATTGATTAGACGTCACTGGATTTCAAAGATACAGAAGCTCTGTATATTAGTCAAGGTCATAATATTGAATATTCCTTTAACACCTTCACTTGTCTGTCCTTCTCCAAACTGCAGCAAGGAGAACTGGTCTGAAGGTGGAATTAACTGGAATCTAACCCCCCCTTCAAATCCAAACATCAAAGGGCAGAACTAAAGACTTGTCCAACAAAAAACATCATTTAGGAAACATCAATCTTTTGCAAAAAAAAAAAAAGACTCTGTTTCAATATACTGAAATGCAGACATCCCACAGTTCCTTTCAGAGCTAACTACCTTCTCCAAGTTGCAGGACTTTCCCAGAAATGATCATCAGACTTCAGAATGAATATCATTCTCCAAATAAGGCAATTTACTCACTTAAACTAGCAGGCAAGAAAAGGCAGTCATGAATAAATTAAAATCAGATTCTAGCATTATAATTATTTCAGCAGATAAAAGAATAACTGCAGTCATCATGAACAGAGAAATACTATATTCATATATTATAGCAGAAACTTTGCTTGGTATCAGCTCATACCAAGAAAACTAGAATAACCTCATCTCCAAACTATATAGAAAAATTAATCAACGCCTCTTGAACTTAGAAAACAAGATAAACCTCCCAGGAACTACAAATAACAAAATCCAGAAGCATCAATAGTGCTGATTGGTGGATTTCCCCAAATTAATAATATTTTTTTAAAAAAAATATCCAATCAATGCACTTTTTCAACATCCTAGTTTAGGGGTTTTTCAAAAACCCATCCAGAATGTTTTAACTAGAATTAATGGGAGGAACTTAAAGGATGTAAATAGAGAATACACATTTGGAATAACTTTTTGACAGTAAGATTAGCTGCATAGAAATGTTTGTCAACTGGGGCAGCTCATCAACACCAAAGAAAGCTACAGAATTTGACTACCTCTAAATACATTCCAAAAGAAATTCCCTCCCTTTTCATTTCACAAAAAATACTCTATGAAACAATACAAAAAAACCAGAATACAAAATAACAAGAAGCACTACAATAACACTTTCAAGCAAAATAAATCCATGTGAACCCACCAGCAGATTATTCCAACCACTCGGCATCACAATGGCCCACAATCCTATAGAAATCTACAAAGAATTTCTGGGCAAATCAAAATACTGCACACCTTGCCAAAAGAGCTGATATTGTAAATAAAATAGGTTCTTGTATTTGTCCTATCTCAGGTAAATGGCACCAGACTTATCAGTGAAACGCAGAATACATCACTGCAGTAAAAAACCAAGATCACCATATCCTACAGCCAAACACAGATTCAAAATGAATCACAGCCAGCTTGGGGGGGAGGATTACAGTACTGGTAGATTGCATCAACCACAAGAAAGCTAGAGAATACCTGAAAGCTTGGCACATTAGCAGATCAATGGGGCTAGATATGACCTACCACGCACTCAAGGGCTTGATCCACACACACCATGACCAACAAACCATTCAATGTTGAATGGACACCATCCCCTGCCAGCAACTAACCACTAACCAATCTACTGCAAGGGAATTCTCAATTCTAAATTATTGCACTGAGGAAGCATCATAAGATGATGGGAGGAAAGGCCTGCAGAAAAACTTACTTGGTACCTAAGCATTGATCTCCCCAAGCTTCAAGGCCTTTTAATATCATATTTATTGTAGCAAATGTCAGAAGAAAGCAATTTCTTCTCCTTGGAGTTGTTCATTTTCTTCTATCACATTGAATGAGAACTAGTAAAAAAAGAAATGTAACATTTTTTTTCTTTTACAAATGTCTTTAATGGCCACATACTGGCCCAGTTAAGATGAGTAAAATATTCATTTCCTGGCATTAAACCAAAGGACATTTGTGTGGGTTCAGGGACGTGTGTGCGTGCGTGCGTGCGTGCGTGCGTGCGTGCGTGCGTGGGTGCGTGGGTGCGTGGGTGCGTGGGTGTGTGGGTGTGGGTGTGTGTGTGTAAAAAGTCAAGATAGCACTTATGACATTCAAGAAAGCCTGGCTTGCCATGTAATAAGAGCCCTGCCTCATCATGCATGCAATGCACCTACAAAATAGTGAGATCACCTGGTTGCAGCCACTGTTTTGACTTGACACCCTACTTTAACTTGTATACCAGATTTATATTCCATTGGAAGGAGGGAAAGGAGTCCCTGCTAACAGTAACTCTGCTAGTTATTGTTGACTCTAGGGGGTGGCGCTTATCACTCTTTTGAGGCCATGAGCCACATTGCCCAAAGACGTTTCCATGGCCATGTGGTCAGCATGATGTCACAAGCAATGTTTCCTCCACCCTATTTATTTACCTGCATTTGCATGCTTTCAACTGCTAGGTGGGCAAGTTACTGGAAGACAGGTGCTCACCCCATGCATGCAGCTCGAATCTGGTCTGTCAGTTTTCCAGCCAACAAACCAGCACCTTAACCACTGAATCATTGTACTGCCCATCCTCCAAAGGACATAATAAGGACTTGCAACCCTATAAGAAAAATATTCCACAGGATTCAGTATATTTGGAACAAGGAGCCTTCAAAATATTGCACTACATTGCCAAAGTGGAGTTCAGTATCTCTATTTTTTTTAAGATTGCAGAGCATTCATACCAAATAGTTCAAAAGATTCTATTTATCACCCACAAAGCCTAAAAGAATTAATTGGAACCTTGCTAACACAGCAAAACCAATAACAAATACTAAAATAATTTTCAAGTCCAACTTTATGGTTCATTTAAATAACTACTGGTATTGACTAACCTTTCCCATTGCATCACGTGGATAGAGATGGAAAAAGTTCTTAAACACAGAAAGTTAGGGAAATATACCTAATTAACTGTCCTCCCTATAATTTCCTTTGGAGCATGTTTGACATGTTAAAACATATGCAAATTCAAACTATGGAGCAGTTCTTAATCAACCATTAATTATCAGTAAGGTTGAATGGAAATTAATGTTATGCCGAAGCAAAAAAAACCACCATAAATTAGTTCTTCATTTGATGTCATTATCAGGTTCTTTTATCAACCAGCCAGTTTTAAAAGTTATTTTGTTTGTAAGATAGATAAAAATAAGACTGAGCAGAAAATCTGCCAGAGGTGCTCAAATCCAATTCATTCATTTCTCCTTCTCCTTCTCCTTCTTTCCTATTTCTCAATAATTGGTTTCACTCACCACACTATATCTTGTTTTGCTGTAAAAACTAAACTTTCCTTCCTTCCTTCCTTCCTTCCTTCCTTCCTTCCTTCCTTCCTTCCTTCCTTCCTTCCTTCCTTCCTTCCTTCCTTCTCCTTTCCTTTCCTTTCCTTTCCTTTCCTTTCCTTCTTTCCCTTCCTCCCTTTCTAAAAATCTCAAATTCTTTTCTTTATTTAGGAGGGGGGAATATGAAATTGATTTTTAAAAACAAATAAACAAACATTCACCCCTTGATGAACCTAATCAAATTGTCTCCGATCTGCCTTGGACACTATTGAGAGAATTCCCTGGAGACTGTGCACCATGTTCTGTGTGCTTGTCACAAAGCAATTCAGAATGATAGCTTGTCAATAACAGAGGTGCCAGTCTTATGCATCTTTAAAACATTGGAGAATACAAAAACTCTCAAGCTCTCTTTTTAAAAGTTAGCATTCAAAACTCAGTGAAGAATCAATCCTTCTCAATGGTCAGCTTTAATTTTGTTTTAAGATTTATACTGATTTCTTAATTAAATATTTTATCTTTTTAAAATAAAAACTGAAAGATTCATTGTATTAAAAATATTTTCTGTTTATGGAGAACTGAATTTAGCCAAGTTCTTAGTAAAAAGAACCAAATAAATGTCTTTATTGACCAAAGCATAGTTATCCTGTGACAATAGGCATCCATCAATGAATAAAAACAGGCATATAATTTCATATTGAAAAGTTTGTTCCTTTGAACCTTCATGACAATTGGTACAATGCTAGACATTTATAGTTATACAACATTTGAAAAATTATAAGCTGCCATCATTATGTCAAAAGGTGAAGAATTTTCAATTTTAATGGAAAATCTAATATCGTCATATACTGTATAATTAAAGCTGCCAAATAGGTATTAATTGATTGTCTCTCTTTTAAAAAAATAAATAACTAAAATGTAACATAAAGTTTCCATGGTCAGATAAAAATAAATGATAATTTCCATATTAATTTCCATATATTCATTTGCATTGTTAATATGAAATAAAATTGGGTATACAAGTAGTATGCTTACATTATCATGTGATGTGGATTTTCAGTTGCCTTATCCAATTGAAAGCTATGGAAATATGGGATGCTCTGACTCCATTAGGGTTAGGGGTAACACAGAATTTATGACACTGGATGACCTTGCCCGAGGAACGCTATTCACCAAAGAAGAGGAGATCCATAGCCAATTGGTTTCTGTATCCATGAATCTGATGAGTGATTTATCCAGAAAAGCTGGGTATGGATTCGTTTTCTGTACTCTCACTGACCAGTGTGTTTTCTTCCTATATGCATTCGTAGAATTCTGTCTACGCAAGAAACAAAATCTTTCTTATGCCATTGGACCTTCTTAATAACACACTTGAATGGGGCAAACAAACTCAGCATGACATGTGACCATACTAATAATTTTGCATTCTCTCTACTGAGCACTCCAACAGCAGTGGCCAAGGTAGTCATTCTGGATGAAATGATAATCACCCCTAAAAAAGCTGGTTTGTGACTTGGGTTTTCTCTTAACTCTTGGCTCCTGCTCATAAACAGCAGATGAAATGAAGCAACATATCTGTGTGACTTGTCTTTTACATGATTTGTTCTAGATCATTACAGAACTGCACTTCATTAACACTAACTGACTCAGGAGAGAAAGTATAAATTATTGTAATTGTGTGTCCCATACACCGTGGTTCCCAACCTTTGCAGCTTGGCAGCATGGCAGCTTGGCTGGAGGGGGACAGGGGAATCAGGCCACATAAATGAGTTGAGCTGCGTGTGACCCAGTTGTGAATAAGCATGGCCCAGTAGTGGGCTGCAGCCCAGGGGTTGGTGTCCCCTGTTATGCACAATTATAGTGTTTGGATAATGCAAACAATGGAGTCATCATCCACTCTCCAGGCAAAGCATTTATTCTTGGGTGTTGACAGCATACAATAACAGAGCATATGGTTTCAAGAAGTAAGTAAAATAGAGACTAGTTGGCTTTATTTTATGATTATGGCATCTTCTGTCAGATTCCATATGAACTTAACTGGAGGAAGGCTTAACCTCCCACACTCTTTTTGCTGATTTTTCACATACATTCACATACCTATGGGGCCATAAGGGATTATGTACAACAGTGACATAAACAAAGTGACTAGAACAACTTCATTTTATAGGATCATTTTAGAATTTTGTTTGAAAAAGGAAAAGGAATAGTTAATCCATCAATAAGTCATTTACCTTAGGGCAATTTGGGCTAATGTAAATCAGTCTAGGCTAGTTGTTGGAATTAATAGTTTGTACAATGTACTTGCATCTGACCCACTTAAGTGCACAGTGTGACAAGACCTTTTGAGTACCATAACAAAAAAGTTTTATATATAAGTTTTAAGTTTAGTCATTAAAAATAATGGAGGAGAGAAATGTGGTCTTAATTTTATTTAGGCACACAATAAAAAGATTGCGTCTTCAATATTCTTAGCTACATGTGCAAGCCATATGGGAAAAATCTGACTGGTCATATTGATATTTGGATGCTTTCCGCACATGTTTTTGGATTCTAAATGGAAACGTTTTTTAATTATACTTTAGACTAAATTAAAAACAAGCAGCTCTAATATTCTCTACATCTAGACTGCAGTAAGACTGCATCCTAGTCAATGTTAGCTTGCTTCTCTGTTTGAGATGGAACTGCCAAGTGTGGGAAATCAAGAAATTCAGGCAGCTCAAATGAATATAAAGGTTTATTTAAAGCTTAAACTCACTACAAGAATCTAAACTATTTGATGATAGATAAGAGTCAATGGAATTCAAGGTGGACCGGACTTAGATCTCTTCTGAACATGAAGGGACTCAAGATTGATGGTGCATTTGACCTCTTTCTCAAGTTCAACCTGGTCATCTTCTAGAGGAGCCTTTGAACAAGACTGAGACCATTAGTTTTTACTGATTTGTGGAGAAATGAAACATATCCATGTATATATTTTAAGAAATTAGCAGATTTTTCAACATTGGTATGTGTTTATGAATGCATATTCTGCTTAATGTCTCTATGAACTAGGTAAAGCCAGTTAAAAATTTGGCTTACATTAACCCACTTTTAAATTACAATGATTGCACTGTGAGTATATAATACTGTTAGCCAGGGTAAATAACTCATGCTTATGGTATTGAATAGTTTATTATTTTAAGCCCACTTCAGTGTAATGTAGCACTTCTAACTCAATATTATTGAGTGGATCAACACACCAGTCTATCTAACTCAGAATTATTTATACAGATGGCTGTTGCCTTTTTACAATTTCAGGAATTTTCTAATCCTACCTGAAGTTACCAAAAACTCAATCTGGGACTCTTTCTATGCAAGATATGTACTCTAAGCTATAACATCCCAAACAGAAGTGGAACAAGTTTCGCAAGTCAGTTCCATGGGCTGTTATAGTATGTATGCTCTCATGTAGTTATTTCGTTTGTATGCATGTGATTTTCCTACTGAATTCCACTAGATGCATTTATGAATAAACTGGTTCCAGAATTAGATTCTGGAATGCCTTTATTCTTTATATTGGCCAAGAAGGTAAAAAAATAAGGAGCAAGATTGCAGCCTTTGCTGGAACCTGGGCAACCTTCTACTCACCCATGGAAAGCAGACTGTGAAAACAGGAACAAGGGAGGTGAGGAACCACCAGACTGTTATTATTCAAAGCATATGTGGGCCTTTTTTTGCAAGTTTTCTTTGTGCAGCACCTCCTTCAGACGTCATGCTCAATAAAACACTTGTTCTCCAAAACTCAAAATGAATTAGAGTGGGGGGGAAAGGTGAAACAAAAGCCACACTTTTAATATGACCTGTATTTTATTGGAATTTAAACACCCAAGTGAAAGGGATTTACCTCAAAAAATCTGATCTAGATGATATATTCTATATGACTGAAAATTGCTTTCTGGCTCTTCATAAAATTTTGATTTGACTGGCAGGTTCTATGTGAAAAAGAATAATATGTGAGCCCTGCTTTCATTTAGATGTGCACTCCCATGTGTCACATTGCATTATGTATTTTTATTTAGTATTTTACAATGGCAATAATCACTTCAGGTGCATTATTACTGGACCACTATACGAAATAGACCAGTATGTGTCAAACTGAATGGCAGTTCCTTAACCCTTAGTTTGATCTTGCTTATAGAAGTCTTCAAGAAAGTTTTCAATAGAAGCATAGTACTGATAGCTTTCTCACTCATTCATACAAGCAGGAATCTTCAGTAGAATATTAGATCCACACAAGTCACAAAGAACATGAGCCATAGTTCATTAAAAATTTCTGTGCCCCCTTACATTAATTCATGTTCATTAGGGACCAAATTTAAATATTTACTGGTATATGTTTAGTTTTACTTTCTCCAGTGCTTGATAAACCACTATTGCAATTGAATGATATTCTCCAAAGTACAGGGAAAAAAGCAATGCTGCCCATATAGAAGGATCTGTAAAGGCCTAATAGTGCCTTCTTCAGTGTTCTATCCTTCAGGTTTTTTGCCTTCCAAATTTTGTAGTCTGGGACTAGAAAACCAGAGTGGTCAGTCACCACAGTCTTGCTAACAAGAAGAATAAAAACCAGCTAAGCTATTGCATCGCCAGAGGATAAACCCAATAGTAGGAAATCAGCCTATATGCATTCGTAGAATTCTGTCTACGCAAGAAACAAAATCTTTCTTATGCCATTGGACCTTCTTAATAACACA
>JANHFN010004163.1:42095-57576 GCA_032468175.1 Toxicocalamus goodenoughensis
CCTGTCACTTCCAAGCAGAGACGGATCCCTCCGTTTGGAGGCTGAAGAGGGGGGGGGGGTCGAGTCCAGAAAAGCTGGAGCACTCGCCTGCACAAACAGGCTGGTTATTAGGAACCTGTCTTCCTCAGTGCTCTTTTGGTCTGGGCATTTGGTCTCTCCCCCCCACCCCATGCCAAAGGAAAGCCAGCCGGGCTTCTTCTTCCCTCCTACCCTTCCCCCCACTCAATCTTACTTCGGGACAAAGGAGAGCGCGCTGGAGACATGTGTTGGGTTTTCCAACACGCCTTTCTCTGGTGCTCGCTCGCAATTCTTCACGTTCCTCCAGGCCTGGCTTGCTGAGGGGGAAGAGCACCCCTTACATCTCTGCTGCCCCCCCGCCCCAGGAAAAGAAAGCAAGCAGAAACAGCTTTCGCTGGGGTGAAAGAGCAGAGATCAGAAGACACAGGCAACAGAAAGTGGCACTTTTCAAAGGCAGCAGTTTCCATCTTCTCTTACCTGTGCCTTCCTCAATCTCAGCTCTTTCGTTCCAGCAAGAGTTATGTTTCTGCTCGTTTTTCCTGTGCTTTCCCTGGGCAGCGATGGCTGGGGTTGGGGGGGGGGCAGCAGAGCAGAGCGCCAAGAGGGACGAGAAAACTGACGCCGACGCCCCATTCTGGACCTCTGAACTGGATGGTGAGCACAGACTTACCCACTCCGCCCCCTCCCACCACCACCAGCCAGGATTTTTCTTGCCCTTGGTTGTCCCGACAGCCCGTGGCCGAGGAAGAGCCCAGGCCAGGAGATGCAAACTGGAAGGTGTGGGAGTGCCACGCAGATGCAAGTAGAGCGGCATTCCTGCACCTTCCGGCCATTTCCATTGCCGCTTCAGCCCACCTGTGCCATCCCCCTCTTGCTGCAATAACACCATTACCTTGTCCTGCCCAGTGAGGGCAGCACTGCTCGGCTGAAGAATGGGAGCCAGCGGGTGGGCAGGCTTTAGGGGGGGTGCTTTGGGGGGACATTTCTCTGCGGCCCACCAAAATTTTCTCACGGCCCACCGGTTGGCGACGACTGCTCTAGATTTATTTTAGTTACATGGGAGAGAAGGCCTGCATGATTTGCTGGCTTTCTTTTTTTCTAATTGATTTCCATTTGGATGGACAATTTTATCACAGCTCTAAATCGGGGGTAACCATCTCTGCATCAAAGCACAATTCCTTTGTGGAAAACCCACAGAACTATACCTTGTCAGAATAAATATCCTAGACTCACTAGTATTTTTGAAGTCAAAACACATTTTTGAGGGAATATTGCCTATTTGGAGAACCCTGTGTTGTTGTAATCTCAAAGCCTAATTTTTCCTACCAAAATGTATTTATAATTGGCTACAGTGTGTGAATATAGCTCTTTTTAATATTAATCTTTTATTGTGTTTTTTAAGCTAGGTGAAATATTAATATATATTTCAAGTTCATGTATGGTATGCCATTCTCAAGAAGCCCACAACCTTTTGAGCACCAAGGACCAATTCAATGGAGAGAGGTTTTTCTGTGGACTGGAGGGTGCATGGGTATGCTACCTGCATCCTGTGGATGGGACTTTGCTTGTTTATGTGGCATGGTTTCTGGCATATTGCAGACCGATGCCGGTCCATGAACTGGGGGTTGGGGACTCCTGCCATACGCTGAAGAAATGTGTATGTATGTATGTATGTATTTATGTATGTGTATTCATCCATAAATTTGGAACAGGGATCCAATCCAACATTTTCCTACCTCTGGGCAGTTTGTCCATTGAAGCCACACCACAAACTGGTTTTCAAATTGTTCCACTGTAAGTGATTTCAAATGCAAGTGAATAGATTCACATAAAGGACCTAAAGATCTCACACTATTGATATAATCCAATGTTGGGTCTAAAAAACAAAAATAACCGATCAGTTCAAGAATACTGCCAAGTACTGCTAAATATAAAAAAATTAAAAAAATATTTTCTCCTGAAGGGGATCCTCTAAACTCATTAAGTATTTTCCCTTTTTTGAAGAAAATCTTAAATAATGCCCTTACGGTCATTGAAGCTAAATAACTAAAATTAGGAATTCTATTATTTTTACAAAAAGATCCCCCCAAACAATTAAAAGATCTTCACTGCATATGCTAATTCAGAAACATGTCTTACTGTTCCAAGTATAGCAATACACCACATTTAAAATCAATAGAGACCTTGCTCTCCATACTGTATATGTTTTGTGATGAATTCCCAATTTATTTCACCAGTGTCACACATAAAACTACTGAGAGCACAGCTTGATTTCCTCTCAAATCCGGCTTCACAAATCATATAATACACTGTAGGGGAAAGGCAGGTAGATGGTGGATCAGCTAAGAACATCTGAAATGAAATAAAAAGGCAAATGGTGATATAAAAAGGGAACTCTTACAGCCTCACTTATTTTGTTTGTGAATGTAATTACTACTGTCAGAATTACTTTTACATATTTTATCAGTATTTCATATTGCTACATCCCATGGTTAAACAGTGGGAAAAATGAAAATAAAATTCCAATGCTGACAATTGTATTACATGGAGATTTGATATTTTGATTTTTTTTCCTATCCATTCTTTTTTATTTTTTGATGGTTTGATATTTTTGACTTTCCCTCTATAGGATGAAAGTTAATGTAATCGAGAAAGATCATGAGTATTTGGGTAGGCACTGCAACAGCATTTTTCCTCCCTACTTGTCAGCCTAAAGATACCATAAATAATACCTGCTTATGTTTTTTATTATCATTTAAAATATTTTAAAAACTGCTCTGTACATGTGGGCCATTTACCCTCAGGTTTCAGGAGCTGAAAGTGTCTTGCAAACTGCCCTGCTATGAACTTTTTCCACACTGTTATATAACACTTGTTATTTATTTTTTTTATTTATTTTTTCGATTTATATACCGCCCCTCTCCCGAAGGACTCGTTATACCCACCTTCTACAAATAGGATTGAATAAAATCATTTGACAATCCTTTGGTATAAATAAATATCAGTACTGCAGATGAAAGATGTGCTGGGTCTAAGAAAATGCTTTTTTATTGTGTCATTTAGTCAAATGTTATTACACAATAAGTATGCAATTGAGTTTACAACCAAAAATCTTTCTCTTCTTTATATTTCAGAGGATCTCTTAAGATTTAGTATCCAATAATAATCATGGGTTGCAAATCTCAACTCTTCCTGACCATGTTACAATCATCTGGATCTGGAACGCTTCCACAACTGAAGGTAGGCTTAACCAGAGGGAACCAGAGTCTCTCCAGCTCAACCTGGAGAGCCTTGCCCAACTCATTTCACCAATTATGGGCCTCAACATATTAACATTTGCTGACTTAACTATGGTTGTAATAAATAAATTTGGGAGAAAACAGCCACCATTTGTAATGAAGCTGTGCATAAATGCATTCCTCATTGACTAAGGATGATGCTTCTAATTCCTCTGGATAAACAGAACAGGGTTTTTTTTCCTCATTCACATTAGCTTCTGAATAGGAGAAACAAAAAATGTTATTGCTGCCTTTTTGTGGTCATTGATAACTTTACAGCCCAGACTGGTAACCCTAATGTAGGCCTCACATCAGAATCTTTTTTTAAAATAAAGCACCAACCCACAATGCAATTACTTTGTAATCCCTGAACAATGCAGTGCAACAAAATAAAGGTCACAATTAAGCAAACGGTTCAACATTAATACTAATTATGCCAGGCAGTCACAGAACCTCTGTATTTAAGATGCATTTCTGTCTAGCTGACTGGGTGAAAGCAAATACAGGTAGTTCTCCGCGGGCGAGGGAAGACTGGTCCGCCGCGCATTTACCTCAGCTCGGTTCTGGTTCTTGGGTTGCTTAGCTCGTGCTTACTGACGTCACGGGTAGAGACCAGCCTCGCGCCTCTGAAAGGCTGTTCCTGACGGGTCCGTGTGTGGACGGTTGCTGCGCCAGTGAATCACCGTCCGCTCCAGACAGTTGTCTACAGGGAGGAGTTCCCAATGGATAAAGCCAAAAAAAAGCTGGGCGTCACTCCTTCCCACGCTGGCCAGGCATGGGGAAGAAAACACAGCAATATAGACAAAGATCAGCTCGGTCGGGTAAGACAAGGCGGAGCGGCTCCATCTGCGCGTGCGCGGAGCGACATTGGGGCGGCCTTCGGGTCAGAAGGGTTCCCGCCGACTGGGCGGGGACGAACGGCAAGGAAAGCTCCTTGCACCCATTTTGCTGGGATGTTGCATTTTGGAAAGCCGGACTTTTGTTTTTTATTCAATTAAAACGCTGGGTAGATATAGGCTCTGTCCAAAGTTGTGTTAAGCTACACGAGGAGTGCTTGCTGTGAACCACACTAAAGCTGTCTTACCAGTTTTTCTCAACCTTGGCAGCTCTAAGACGCTTGGGACTTCGACAGCCTAAGCCAGCAGAAGTGAAGGTTGAGAAACATTGGTTTATGTCAAGCATATTGCAGATCTAAGGAGACCCTGTTCAGGAGGGTTAATGTTGGTTTCTACTATATTCTCATTATGTACTGTAAATATGTACATTTTATTGCTTGTAATAATTCAAATGTATGCCATTCTAGCTTCTCTACATGTATTATCTTTGCTTCTCTTTATTACCTAACATGCTATCAACATTCAAATTGGAATGTTTCTGTTTCACAAATTCTTCAAGTACCCTATGCATGAATCACAATAGAAACTTTCCCTTGGAGAACCATTAATCAGCAACTCTATCTGAGTCAAGTACGCTGTTCTACTTTATAATGAACCCTTCATCCACTGCAAGTTGAGCAGACAAGACATTTACCAAGATTATGTTTCAGTCTTTTTTGTTTAAATTACTTTTTTTTAATTTGACAATTTTAAGATGTGTTAAAGATATTAAACATCTTAAAGTTTGAAAAACATTGGTTTAAATGAACATATAAAATGTATTGAATTAGGTAAGACACTTGGGAAAGTATTCATAAGATTGCTACTTTTGATGCGCCAAAAATAAAGACAAATATTTCTAGTCTGAATCTGAATACTGTTGAATATCTTTGTCTTTGGGAGAGGCAATGTTTGTCCAAACTTTTGGGGACTATATAAAATGCTGACTGAAATTTGTTCAGAAAAGCAACTGCAAGATCAAGAGATCAATATGGTTTAAATGTAATGATTATGTCCCAAATGGAAGTTTTGATTAAACAATGTGTAGAAAATAAAGTAATTTTGTCTTCCCTCATAAAATTATAACTGGGGTTCCATGTTAAGCAACATGGAATATATACAATGCAGAACTAATTTATGTGGCTGTAAATCAGAACATTCCGTTGCAATTCAGTTAAAGAGCCACTTTGGTACAGTAATCCTGGCTTATAAATCAGGATACTGTGACTTTTACTCCTGCCTTGGACATGAAAAACTGGCTAGGTGACTTCAGAGCAGTCACTCTTAGTTCAACCAACCTCACAGGGTGGTTGTGGGGAAAAGGAAGAAGTATTGGCCTTTTAACTACCTTGAATTATATATGAAAAATGAGGGCAGGATGAAAAAAAAAAGCTAACCCCTCTTACTATGTTTAAGTTTTGTCATTTTAATTTTGTGAGTGAAATAAATATATCTTTATGTGTTGGGGTTTTTTTAGCCTTCAGTGTCAGGAAAACACAGAGTTTCAAGCTATGACCTATCAGGTATGGACCCAGATGATGAATCCATCACAGATTTTACAAAAAATGAGCTCTTAGTATTCAAGACTAGCTTTGCAAGACCGAAATATGGTAACACTTACAGAATGGAACCTTATAGAAAATGTGAGTCTCACATAGTAAGGAAGAGAGCTGAAGATATTCTAAAGGTAAAGTATTTTCTAATAAGAATTAGGTTCTAAACCATAAGTTATATTATTTAACATTTTTGTTATATCTCCTATTAACAGCAACGATCATTTAAAATGTAGTTTATGGCAAATAACTTATTAAAGTACAGGTAGTCCTTGGGTTATGACAATTGAACCCAAAATTTATGTTGCTAAGTGAAACATTTGTTAAGTGAATTTTTCCCCATTTGTCTTTTCTTGCCATAGCTATTAAGTGCATAATTGCATTTGTTAGGTTAGTAACTTAGTTGTTAAGTGAATCTGGCTTCTCCATTGATTTTGCTTGTCAGAGACCGATCACCAAAACCCAGGACAGTACAACCGCCTTAAATATAAACTAGTTGCCAAGCACCTGAAATTAGATCATGTGACCATGGGGATGTTACAAGTCATGTGAAAAATAATTGTGTCACTTTTTTCATTGCATTGTAACTTTGAGTGGTCACTAAATGAACTGTTGTAAATAGAGGACTCCTTCTAAATGGAGCCTATTCTCATACACTTCAGTCCCATTTGTGCGAGAAGCACCTTTTAAGGCACTTACAGGTTGAAAGGATTAGCCATTGATATCACCGTTGCCTGGGGGATGTCCATGGGGGCTCCTTTCATGTTCTGGTTGAGCGAATGATGGCAGCTAACCCCGCAAACCAGCAGCACTTGGGCCTCGAATGCAGGCTTTCTAACCTTCAACCCAGAGTTCTAACCACTTGAGCCACTTGTTCCATGTTGTCATACACTAATAGAAATATCAGCAGTATTGGAGAAGTGTGTGTATAATTAACTGATTTTAATTAAAATTACTGAAATTTCCATGAGTTCATTTGCAAGTGCCCAAATGGGGCACTTCTGACTTGACTACTAATAGCCTGTAATAGCTCTTTCTGGCTGCCTTGAGTATTTTCCAGAAGAAAAGTGACTGATGATTGAAGGATTCCTTACAGGGTGATTTGGGAAGTGTTGACATTCTTTGTCCTATTCAAATTATTTTAGTCCATGCAAGAAGCAGTGGTTATCTCTTTGTGTTGAACTTTTTTGTGTAAGAAGAAACAAGAAGTGAAAAGTATTGGACATCAATAGTGGACTTTTGAAAGTGACAGGGCCCTTCTTCACTAAGATCTACCACCTGACATAATTTAGCTGTTACCTTTTGGTAACATGTCCTACAGTATGGGCAATTCCAACCTCTATGAACAAACTAGAGATCTTGCAATTGAATTCTGAACATTTCTAACAAATTAGTTCATAGAATTCCTTGGGGAATATAATCTCTAAAATTAAAGTAATATAAACCTAAACTAAAATAATAAGCACAAATATATTCTAACATCTTGTGAAGTTATATTTAACTTGTCAAAATAGTTCCTAAAATGGGCTTATTTTTAATAAGTTGCAATAGTGCTCTATTGCAGTCAAAAAGCAGTTTGACATTTTTTTCTAAAATCAGTGGGATAGTGAATAGCCTGCTTAAAACTAAAGTTCCATGAAGCAAACCTTCAAACTGAGTACAGTCCTATTACTAGGTTTGTTTAAAAACACTTACCGGTAGTTACAAACCCTATTGAATACCATTCTTACTGAAAAACAACAGGATGTATCAAACATAGAATAGGTTTAAATGTTAAATGAGTGCTGTATAGACCATTTATAGAAAAGTGTATTATTACAATTATTGGTAATTTTGTTTGATCCTTAATAGCAGAAACTTCAAGATTTCAAATATATTGGAATCAATGGTGCCCCCACTTGTACAGCTATCTCAGAAGATATATTAGCAGGTGTCAAGGATCTGGGGTTTGATCGTTACAAGTATATAGTTCAGTTATTTCTTGTGCAAAAGACTGGTCAGTCAATACATGTAAGTACATAAACTACCCTATTCTGTTCTCTGAAAAATGCCCACATTTGCCTGTTGCAGTTGTGCAGAATATTATTTTTCAAATGGGACCCTATCAGATTACTAAAGTGGAATGGACTAAGTTGTTAAATCATACACAAGGTCTTATGTTCCAGCATTTTCAAGAACAGTCAGCATATGGAAAAAATGCAAGCAAAGCATGTAAGTAATAGCCATCATAGCTGTTTTTTTTTTCATTGAGTTCAAATTCATCTGCAGAAAATTAGCTCCGGTTGAAACTGGTAAGATGTAATAAACTGTTCTGCACACATTACCACCAATCAGATCTACTGTATTCACTTGATGAAATGAAGCACTTTATTTACCTAAGTTAGTATGACTAAAGTTGCTTCTCAGTGTTATATCAGATGTGACAGAAAAAGCATGTTATGGAGGTTGTGGTAAAAAAGACCCCCCCCTACCTCATACACAAGTAAGCTACATTCATTACCAAACTGATGAGATGCCCTCATGTGCATCAAATATATGAACTGCAGAAAGTGCCCTTGTACTAAAACATTCACAGCAAGTAGAATTGACCCTGAGTGGTGACAAGGAGGAACCATATTTCAAAGATAATATGGCTACTGTCAAAGCTTTGCTGGGGATCCAGTATGTATTGTGTTATTGCTTGTATAGATGCAAATAAAATTATGGTGTATTTTCAGTGTGATCTATTAAGGAATGTCATCTGATAGGAGATGACCTCCTGGCAGGAGAGACTTTTCTGCTCTAATGCCTGCCCTTTGGAACAGCATTCCCCTAGAGCAGGGGTAGGCAACTATGGCCTTTTTATATTTGGACTTCAACTCCCAGAATTCTGGGGGTTGAAATCCACATAGGAACCATAGTTGCCCACCCTGGCCCTTTGAAAGTCTCCAAAGACATGGCCACCTATGCTTAGGGATCCAGTTATGGTTTGACCTATACTAGATGGTTGTACTGATTGATCCATAACTTTCATTTGCCTGCTTTTTTATATCTCTTGATTTTAATTGGGTTTTAAAGAGAAGTATTGTATTTCTTATTGGTTTCTGGTTTTGTTTGTTGGCCATTTTAATACCCATCTCACATTTGTACATGAATGAAATAAATAAGGTGCCAGCAATATGTACTTATTTTGGAGCATCTCTTTATGCTTTGGATGCTTCTGGATTGAAAGGATTAGCTAGCTATCAGCTTTTGCCCAGCAATAGGTACTATGAAGGATGTACAAAACAGTTACCTATTTACATATGTATTCCATTTATATAGCCACCCATCTCACATTCATGACTCTGGACAGCCTACAAGTAAAACAGTACTGAAAAATAAAAAAATAACACAGCCAAAACAAACATTAAAAACAATTGGAAAGCCTTACAAGTAGAATCATCAGTAACCATTCAAGAACAGTACAGTCCTTTTATGGGTTTGATACCACCCTCTGATCCCCAAGCCAGATAGTAAAGCCAATTCTTTCTGGAAGGCCAACAAAGCTGGATCCAGCCTGACTTTCAGGAAGTGTGTAGATGGCGTTCCAAAGAGCAGGTGCAACGACAGAAAACACCCTTCTCCTAGGTCCTTCCAGATGACTTTCTCCTGCAACAAGGCTTTTTTGTTGGACCAGATGGATAAATGTCATTCAGTAGAGGCAGTCCCCTTATATAAATTGTACATTCAAGTGTCAGGGAGCTAGGTTGATTGCTACAAGTATATAGATACAGGTATGTAGGAATTATAGGGATATATAATTAAACAGCGATATTTTTAATATATATATGAACAAATATACATCATATACAAAGACTCAACTGAATCACAAATAGATCAGTAAATAAAAAATATGATAGATTTTTTACTTGGCAGAACAATTTTTTCAAATTATTTAAAATATGGGAGCAACAAATTATCAGCATAAACTTTCATGAATAAATGCAGTGTTGGTTTTGTGCACTGGTGTGCAAATGTATCGCCTTTCCTGCAGGAACTGCATTAGTGCTGATTTGCTTCTGGGTGCAATTCAAGGTTCTGGTTGTCACCTTTAAAGTCCTTCATGGCTTGGGACCAGGTTATCTGAGGGACCATCTCTTCCCAGTCACATCTAGCCGACCCATCAGAATGGGGAGGCAGGGAATGTTGTGGGTCCCATCCCCGAGGGAGCTACACCTGGTGGGACACAGAAGAAGGGCCTTCTCCATGGTGGCTCCCTCTCTCTGGAACATTATTCCCCCAGAGATTAGACTCGCCTCTGCTCTAATACTCTTCCAGAAGGCGCTGAAGACCTGGTTCTGCCAGCGGGCCTGGAGAACCCATAGTGGGATGGAGCCCATTAAATGGCTTGTGTGATCTGCTGTCATCGGAGGTGGGAGTTGGGGGGTGATTTGTTATATTGTACTATATTAATTTGATTCTTTTTGTTAGTTTTTATTGTTTTAAACATGGTTTTATATTCTGTAAGCTGCCTCGAGTCGCCATGGGTGAATAGGCGGCAATATAAATTCAGTAAATAAATACACTTCATTAAATGCATGATGTGGGAATGTTAACCATATAATAGGAAGAGAATTGAGACCTACTGCATGGATTGAATGTTTTTCTGAATTATTTTTTAATGCCTTGGTATGTATATAGTCTTAACTCACAATAATTCACCTCATGAATATAAATGTTTATTCAAAAATAAAACTGTTATTTTCCCCATACTTTTAAAGATTCTGCATTATTTTTATAACAAAATTACATAGATCTCTGGATTTTTGTTTTCCTTTTGATGTATAAAAACTCAGGGAAATGTGAATCAGTTTTTAAATTTAAATGTTGAGGTAAATTGTATGTGTTTTAATTTTTGCAAAATAACCATGTATTGTGAACATTGCCGACACACCTGTCCGCAATATATAATTCCCATTTCCATGAATACATTTTTGATGTACAGGGAATTTGCGCAAACTTTGCTTTCTGTATAATGCTAAATCTAATTTTCTTTATATCTCTTGATTAATTATGAGATTGGATTTTAATTTGAGTCTTCTTTTATATTTTAGGCTATGTTCATGAAGATATATTGTTGCAATAGATTTGTTATGTGATCATGAATTATAATTTTAAAATGTATGTTAATTAATTTGTTGTTACTTTGTTCTTTTCTTTTTCCCAGATTGCCAGCAGATGGGTCTGGGATGTTGCAAGAGACACTTGGGTCCAAGCACAATATGAAACTGAGAACTACATTATGGTGGCTCTAGTAGTTGCTTCCTATTTTGAGTAATTAATAAATTAATTAATTTATGGACATTTATATAGCCGCCTACTCACTCACAGCAACTCTAGATGGCTTACAAAATATTGAGATTTTTCTTGTTCTATTTGCTCAAATAAATATACTTGCTTCAACCACACTACCACTGTAACACTTTTTGTGCAAAATATTTATGACAAAGTGATACTCCTTGCTGCCTGTTGAGTATTGATAACTAAACAACTGGGCATGCCTGTTACTGTCTACAGGTAGTCCTTGGTTAAAGATGATTCATTCAGTGACTAACGTTATGATGGTACTGAAAGAGTTTGGATTACAACTAGTCTTGAAGTTCTTGATTGTCCAGCATCCCTATGGTCACGATTGCAATCTTTTCAAACTTGCAGCATCTGTCAGTTAAGTAATCATAATTAGTGACTTTCCCTGCCAGCTGAGTCCAGTTTAGCACTTTATATATATCTGTATACTGCTAAAACTCTTATTATCTGTTTGATAATTTATAATCTTCAATTTGGGCAAAACAGTGCATCATAGAGTAACAAGTTTTGGATCAAAAGAGCTAACTTACAGAATGCATCCAAAATCCAGGACCCATTGTTCCCATGGAAATTTGTTAAAGTTGTCACTTCAGCACCACCACATCTTCTGACTACATTTCCCAGAAACCCATTGGTTGCTTGATGCAAAGGAAAATGGAAAGAGGTGTATCCCCACTCTTTTCTCCCTCCCTCTGGCCCCTATGTCCAATCAACTGGTGGCAGAACCCAACAGGCAAGTGGCTATTGGCTGTTTTGGAATAAAGGCTGAAATTTGAAATCTTTTAACAGCAGTGGCTGGTTTGGGGAAGAAATAAGGGAATTCAGATGTCTGTTGGCAAGGTAGAGCTGATTGGGAGGCACTGATGGTTTCTTCTTGGAGGAGGGCCTTGGGAAAAACCAGAACGGGGAACAGGAATGCAGTTTTCCCCATGGTTTACCAATCTTTGTTCCACCCACCTGCCTCCCCCCCAAGTGGCAGGGATTTCCTTGGATCAGCTGAGGTGGTAGAGGAGAGCACAACTTCACTGGCTCTCCTGAGGGTGGTGAAATGAGAGGAAATGGTACAAGCCTACCTTATATCTGGAAAGAAAAATTACTCAAGGGGTCATGGCCTGTCTAGTTTGGAACTAAAAAATCTAGACTAGATGGCAGAAAACGTTTCTGGATTTCCTGTCAACTTGCAATGATTTGGATATTTGCAGCCCAGATAGGATGGTAATATTTTATGCAACATGTACTGTGTTTGTTAGACTGGTAACTTGCCTTTGCTTCTTTGGTTTTTCTCCCAGCCACCATGGCTGACCGATTAAGACTTCAAAACATTTGCAACCAAGCCCACACGATTGCAATAGCATCTAGTTGTTTTATGAGTGGGCTTGACTGAATCTCAGAGTTTGATTCCGTGCCTTGCCCCCACATACATATACATCATCAAACATCTGGGAGGACACTGATTACCTAGATTAGAAGAAATAAAAATATCAGGAGGCCATGAGTTCTAGTCCTGCCTCAGCGTAAAAGCTGCCTGAGCAACTGGGCCAATCAACATGCTCTCAGCCTAACTCACCTCACAGGGTGATGTGGAGAAAATACAGATTGAAGGAGACGAATATTAGATCGTAGTCGAGTTATTAATAAAAAGTAATAGTCAAGATAAAACAATCTTTTTTAAAATATATTTTTAAATATTGACTCAATACACTTGCGGACTTCACTGAGCTCACCGCCAGATGGGGTGGGGTGTAAGACAACTGGACCCAGACAACTCGCTGCAGGATAAGGTACCCTAATATCAAAGAAACAGTGGGATAAAATTGTTAAAGGATGCAAAAGGAGGGACAAGATGAACTATGAATGACAACATGTTAATAAAATTTAAATGTTTTTAAAATTATTTAAAATACTTAAATTGAATCGTTGAATTGTCCCGCAGTGAATTCGCGTGGGGAGTTGGCCGCATCAAGTTGTCCCATTCCTCCCTCAGATGGTGACATAACACCTTTAAGAAAACAGCTGCCGCTCGTAATAAAACTGCAATGTGACCGAGTAAAGGCATGCATTTATAGCGCAGGCTCTAAATCACGCTTTTCACGCCCCATTTCTGAACCAGCAATTCCAGGCTAGGAGCTGCTCGTGAAGGAAAAGATTCCGCCTTCCCGCAGAGCGAAGAAAAGGAGATTCGGCGCCTGCATTGCCATCCCCGGGCCTGAAGATGGCGCCGGGCCTGAATCGGGTGTGTGTAGAGGGGGGGGGGGGGGAAGGTGCTGGCGCGTGGGAGGAGAGGGCGAAGCGGTCTCTAGCCCAGCCCATCCGTGGCCGGTGATGGCGGCGGTGCTGTCCCCGCGGGTGTGCGACAGCGACCCAGCCACGCCCGGAGCCCAGTCTTTAAAGGTGAGGCGGCGCTCAGGTAGAGCTTGGGAAGTTTCCTTAGTCTTCTCGGTCCCCCTGTCCTTCCATCGGTGCCTACCGTCCGTGGCGGAGGAGGATGCCCCGCCGGCTTACGCCATTTTCCTCCCCTTCCGAGGGGCGCCGGTCGGCTAGCCGTTCGTTCCTCTGTGGAGGGCGGCGGCGAGACCCCTCGTGGGCTGGGATCTTAAATCTTTCCACCACCTTCCGTGAAGAGGAGGATCCTCCCGGGAAGGTCTCTGGCGGCTCCGCCTCATCGCCTCCTGGGACGGGGCATCTCCTTCCCTGGCGAGGCAGCCTTGTTTTTCTTTCCCCCAATGCTTATCCCGGCTCTTTCGGCTTTGATTCTCAATATTACCCACCCTCCCCCCGTTCTTAGTATTTTACTCTCTGAAGGTACCTGGAGGTCAAACTGTTTTGCCACCAGGTGTTATACGCTGTGGTGGTTGTGGTTGTTGTTGTTGGATTTCCTTGGATCCTCTCCCCCGTTTAACTCTCCTTTGAAGGACTGAACAGAAGTCGAAGAATTTTAGCACATCCGAAGTTAAAGGAAGTTCGCTTAAAGGAAATAAAGAAACAGCTGAACAACTCGCCATAAACAGTGGGGCATCCGGGTTGAAGGAGAGTTTTTTTTTTTTTTAAGAACTCGGTATCACTTTAAACTCTGGGGAGCTTGATTTTTTTTCGTCTTCTTAAAAGGTTGAATCGCAAATATGTAGACTTGAGGTCAATGAAAAGGGACTTTGCACTTGAATTGGAACAGAATAAGTATTTTATTTACTATTGTTATATATCTTTAAGAACAAAGTGTGTATTTTAAGAATGTACCAAGCAGAATTCGATTGGAAGTTATGTGTTATATTGAATGTTATAAATGGTAAAGGCATAAATTGAAGTTTAAACAAGAGTTGAATGGACAAAATTAAAAGATACAACAAAGGTGTCATACTCCAATTAGTAACTACAGGGGAAAACTTGTTTAATGAGAAAATATGAAATTGAAATAGGACAGACAAAAGTATAAACTTAATTGATTAGAAAGACATTGAAACTTAGAAAAAAGATATATAATTGAATTTAGATAGGTATGAGATAATTAAAAACAAAGTTGAAAAAACCAAGGGAGGGGAAACATTATGGAGAAAATGTTAAAATAGTAGTAAGATATGGAATAGAACACAAAGACAAATATGAAATTGAGTTTGTGTCTGGATGGAGAAGTGATAATCCAGGATCATGCTATTCTCAAAAAGGATGTTTTATTTGTATTATGTTTTGTGAAAACCCAAATAAAATTTATTTAAAAAAAAGAAAAAAGAGACTTTGCAATATTTTTTTTCCTGAAAGATTCAGCAGGCCCACTCATCTAAGAAGAAGGCGAACCCTGCAGTGCATTTATAGCCTGAATATGGGGATGGGGCTTTTGATGGTTAACCAAATTACCATCTCCTTCCTTCCCATTTGTTTAGCGTAATGCTGGGAAAAGTATTGTAGCTAGCAACCATTTGTCCTACAGCATATAGAATAGAATAGAATACTTTATTGGCCACGTATGATTGGACACACAAGGAATTTGTCTTGGTGTAAGTGCTCTCAGTACACATAAAAGAAAAGATACGTTCGTCCAGAGTCATAAGATACAATAAGCAATCAGCAATATTAAGGTCTCATGCCAATTGATATAAAAAGAAAATAATGCTGGCATCTCCTACCTGGCCACCTGCTTTCAAGCATCAAATGTGTTTATTAAGAAGTCACATTGATTTCAGAGTTTCCAAGTTTAAATTGCTTTAGGATTGCCTTCAGGGTGACAGTACTATTTTATTTTTTAAAGTGTGATTCTTTTTTTTAATGAAGTTTTATTTGGGTTTTCACACACACAAAATACAAGTAAAACATCTTTTTTGAAAATAGCATAGTCCCGGGTTGAATTTCTTTATAAAGAGACAAACTCAATTTCATGCTCATTTTTGTGTTCTATTCCATATCTTATACTATTCTACATTTTCTATATAGTTTTTCC
>JANHFN010004163.1:62694-75358 GCA_032468175.1 Toxicocalamus goodenoughensis
TCTACCTAGGATTGAACTCACAGCCTCCTGATTGTGAGGCAAGAGCTCTACCTCTAGGCCACTGCACCACCCCATAAAAAAAATACAACCATATTCTATTAATATATGGTTCTGAATTGTTTACATGAGGGAGGATATGTGACAATATCTTTTTTTTCATCTTTCGCCTTCAAGCAAAATGTACTGTATTTTTTGTTCCATAAGACACTCTCCCCCCTCCCCCAAAAGCAGGTGGAAATGTCTGTGCGTCAGTGCTGGTACTCTGATGAATAGCAGCCGGGCCGCGGCAATGGGGTCCTTTTACAGTGCTGAACCCCACCCCTTCTGTCTCTTTTCCAGAGTGCAGGAGTCAATAGGCAGAGCTGGCACATGAGAGGACACCTATCTGGTCCTCTCAGGCTCCGCCTGATTTTTTTTTCTTGTTTTCCTCCTCTAAACCTAGGTGCATCTTATAGTGCAAAAAATACGATGTCACAAAATTATTTTGATTCCCCCCTTTTGGTATGTATTTTTATAGCTTGATAGACAAAAATAATTATCCATACTTGTCAACCAGAAATTTTAAATGCAGGATAGAATTTTACATTACATAACTATATCTTGTCCTATATGATACTATGTGCATTTGCCATATTATTTGATCCAGAAAATAAATGCAGACATCTGTGTTTCAGATACTCTTAACTGTAACAGTTTTAAATCAGTTGTATGATCTTTTGTTTGGTTGATAATAGGTTCATTCAAACATGTACCTTAAGTTACATGATATAAAGGATGTATGTGTAGCAAATCCATGGATGTGATATGTAAGAAATATCTCTTGATTATTTAGAAAAGCTAATTTGTTCAGAAATATGGGCAATGAGCTTCTTATTTTTGTATTAACAATACAGATTATCCAGGTGCCTCAAGGAAAATATAAAATCTTACCTACAGAAAGGACAAAAGTTAGTCCTTATCCAGTGGCTCTCATACCAGGCCAGTTTCAGGAGTACTATAAAAGGTACCAGAAATTTACTGTATTAAGCTAACGATTTTTTTTTAAATGTAGTTTGTAATATTCTGTGAAGATTTCTGCATGCATGGGTCGTATTACCTATTATGGGCTGTTCAAGCGTAATATTTGATTCTTAGAGAAGATTTGATTAATGTATGTATTGTGTATACATATAACATATACCCATATATACAAATTGCACTTTTCTAGTTTATTGTTAAAATTTTGTAAATGACTGCTAAAATACTAAATTTGGTTTGTCTTTTTCTGTATCACCATCTATTTCAATTTGTAATGCAAGTTTAATTTTTTTTACTTAATTTTAGATACTCTCCAGATGAACTTCGATATTTGCCACTAAATACAGCTCTTTATGAGCCCCCCTTAGATCCAGATCTGCCTGCACTGGATAGTGATGGAGATTCAGATGATGCAGAAGAGCGAGCAGATGAAAAGAGGAAAATCAAAGGCAATTCGGTAAACCAAAATGTGTGTGTGCCAGATATATTTTTAATTCCAGCAATGAGTTTTGGGTTTTCTGTGGTTTGGTCTATTTTATACAGAAGTTTATTGAAATTTTAAATTACATTTTAGATCCTATTATACTTTTTATGGAGTTTATCATAATATTTTCTAAATATTTATTTGTATATGCTGGGCAGAATCATTGGGCTTTGTCAAAATATACTAAGAATATATATCAATAAACTAAATTAATGAGGTTTAGAATGTATTATTTTGTGTTTGGTGTAGAAAATGTTATTTTGTGTTTGCTTCTCCCATATAAAGAAGCAAAAAATAGTTTTCTTCATGTTACAGGACAACTCATCTGGCAATGTGTCTGAAGGTGAATGCACAGCAGAAAACCAGGAAGAACCTTTGCAGGGAAAACAAAAAACAAGAGAAAGAAATTCTACTCCAAGAAAAGAGGGTTCCAAACGATCTGTATCCAAATCAGTTCCTGGGTACAAGGTAGAAGAAAAAAGCCCCTGACTCAACTTCTTTACTGATCAGCTTCTCTTCCTGAAATATTTAACTTTGTTTTTCAAAATATGGAACGTCTGCTTACTATACTTGCCTAGCTACTCTCCTGTTGTGCATTTCTGTTTGCTTCCTTACTTCCTGTTGCTTTATTTTTACCTGGGGCCTTAATTGTTTGTTACCCTGGCTGTGGAGTGGCTTCTATTTTCTGTACCTAAATGGTTCCTGAGCAATTGCAGCATGAGATCTCATTATTAAGATGGGTTTTCTCCCTCTTTTTGCTAAGGTGAAGGAAAATTGCTTTGTTTCCGGGCTTCAAAAAGTTGATAGTTGCATATCAAATATAACATTGTGTTTTAGTTCAAAATAGCTTGCTGACCAGTATGAACTGGACTAGCACTGTAAAATGTAGCTAGAATATTGTACATATATATATTTATATTTTCTTAACTTTTTCCAGATGAAAAGTATGTAAGCGGTTTATAATATAATTTGGTGTTGGCAATCTTAAAACAATTCCCCTTGTGTATGTGTAGGAAGTTGGGAGGACAAGCTTTGGCTGGAACAGTGTTTGTTTTTTAAGATGAAATATTCAGATAGTCTAATAAAACCCTCACTGTTAGGTGCAGTGAAGGTCATAAGTTGGCCTTCTTTTCCCTATTGCTTTCCTCATTTTATGAAGAATACCAGAAAGAAGATAGATGAACTTATTTGAATGAAGGTTGTACTAGCCTTGTAGAATAGAACCGTGCCACAGGCCATTATTTTGGCAGTTTAAAAAATAGTTTGGGGTCAGAGGATTTGGAGAGAAGGTGGGTTCTAAGTGAGATATTGTGGTATAGTTTTGGTTTTATACTCCTAAGAAAATGACATAGAGGAAGTGGTTTAAGCTTACCAGAACTTAAAGAATTATATTTTAAACAGTGATCATTATATAACATCTTTTAATTGTCAGTATTACTGAATTTCAGTTTCGAATTAATTGAAATTTTAGATTGAAATTTATATTGAGGATAAAGAAAATAACTGAAAGCTATTTGTTTACCAATAAGATTTGCTTGCCAGTAAATTTTGCTTACACAGAATAAGGCATATGTTTTGTTTTGAAAGGTTGTAAGGAAGAAAGTTAAGGAAATAGTTCTGTGATCCAAAAAGTGATTAGGTAGTATGAAGCCTGAGAAGTTACATAGTACAAGTAAAATGATTTTAAAATATTGTAAACCACTTTCAAGCTACGTAACTTATATATTGAATATATTACAGAATCATACAAAGTACAGGACTCCAATCACTTTTCAGTTAGTGTTGAGTAGCTTTCTTTGAAAAAAAAAGATTCCAAATACAATTTAACTGCATAAATGCATTATTTCAGATACAAAAATATTAAATGCTAGGAACCATTTCTTTTAAGGAAAAGTTTTTAAAAATGATACAGAAAATGTTTAATTTTTTGTAGACAAGTCTATTTTTACATAGTAGCAGCCTTGCAAAATGTTTTAGTTCAATGCAGCTTCAAGTGTGTGGTAGTAATTTATATAATTAACTTATGAAATCCAAAGATGAAAGCTTAGGAAGGCATTAGAAAATTTTGAACTTGAGGTATTATGTGAGAAAAATCCATGCATACAGCAATGCCTGTCTAGTTTCTTGTGAAGTCACTGTTAGAAAAACCAATATACAAAATTTTGATTGCTAAAGGTAATTTTATTTTTTTATATATATTCTTCGAAATTTAGTTTAAAAATGAATCCAAATGATACTGGTCACTGGTTCAAACCCATCCATATATAGTTGATCTATGGAGAACTACTGGGAATTCTTTAAAGTGAATCTTAATGAGGTTAGAATATGAGAATTATCAGGTGCATTTTGTTCCCAAAAAGAAAATACAGACTGATTCGAAAAGAAAACAGTGCATTTTTTTCACTTTAGAGTAACTAACTCTTTAAAAGAACTAGTTTTAAATATTTAATACAATGTGTGTTATGGAACTAAAATGATATGAAATCTTTATCAGTTATTGACTGCATTTGATACATCATGTGCCTAAATAAATCTACAAATGGGATTTAAATATTCCCAGAAACCATTAATAGTTACCATGATTTTATTGCATAGTATTCACCCCATATATTAGATTATTTCTCCATTTGCATTTTAAAACTAAAATTTAATTGTAAGAGCTTTTAGGAAAGATAAGCAAAATGTTAATACATATATTGCAAATATTACAAATGGGTTTCTTATATTTACCTTTTTTCTAAGCAGGCAGATTGCTTTTTATTAATTTGTTAAACCATCTGTCTTTTTTAATGGGGGCATCATTCCTATTCTTTCTCAATAGCTATTGTTTTAAAAGATGAAGAACTGATGATTATAATTGTCATGGCAGTATTCTCAGAGTAAGGGAGAGATCCATGTCTGTATTTCAGTAGAAAACAGAACTTTGAAGTACAAGTCTGTTAACTGATTATCCCACTCTTTCTTTATATTCCATAACACTCTGATTTACATTAATTTGCTTAGAAAAGAAGAAAGGCTTGTTTCCACGCAGTATAATTTCTAGAAATACAGCATGCTTATTTATGTATTTGAGGATAAGCTACAAATTCCATTGGGTGGTTCAGACATATCATTTCATATCCAATACACAAAGCACAAAGCTTTATTGAAGTATGAAGGTGCAACATGTTCTCCTACTGACTCCTACTGGCTACTCTCTTGCTTCAGGGTAGCTTTCTCTCTTTGTCTACTCTTTGCTTCTCCAGCTTTGGAGAAGACTCCTTGATTTACTCAGTCAGTTTCACGAAAACAAAAAACCTGGCTCAATTGAAACCAAGACTCATTGCCCTTGGTTCATTTAGAACTGACAGGTGAATATGATTTTGGCCAGTATACAGAATTGCAGATTTAGTCTAAAATGAATTTTTGAAGCAGTAAAATTGAAAATCTTACTATTCTTTTGCTTGTTAACTTGAGGATGTCCAGAACATCACTAAATCAGGCAGGCAATGTTTTCCAGTAATCCCCCAATGTCATTTTAATTTCTTTTTAAAATCGTTCCTAAATATAAATAGACTTTGCTTTTTCTTCATTTCTATAAGAGAGATATCCATTTCTCGATGTTTTAAAATTAGTATGTTGTGACTATATTATTCCTAGATTTATAGAATTAAGATTTGGGGAAAGCATTATTATTAAATGCCTCTTTGCTGGTGCAGTACCTAGACTGCACAGAAATATTAACTGCACTTAACTCAGTACAGGTATAGCAACAGAAAGGTAATTTTGCATTAGGTGATTGAGACGCAGCTTGCTGCTACATACTGTAGCAGTAGGTATGCATAGAATAATTATTATCTTGATATAGCTTAAAACACAATGAACTTTATAGAATGTAGCAGTACAAAAGGCGAATGCTGCAGAATTGGGTTTATTATTTTCTTTGGGAGGAGCAGGGTATAAAAAGGTATGCAAGTAGGATTAGAATAGCAAAATAAAAATATATGTCTGTTTCCACCATGGTTATTTATTATTTTGTAGAGATATTTGTGAATGTTAGACTCCTTTATCATTTCATTATATTTATGTATAAAACAGGTGGACTATGATTTTTTTAAAAAAAATAAATAAGCAAAAATATTGAATGCCTCTGTCATCTTTTAAAAGAGAACCTTGTGGGTGTTTAAACAAAACTGTGGAGGCCGAACATACTACATAAATAATTTCTGAAATTAGGCCAATACATAATAAACACATATTAACTCCTTCAAATTTTATATTTAGTTAATAATTGCAATTTTCTAGAACTAAATTTATTTTTAATCTTAATAATTCAAATCTACTCTGCTTTTTTCAGCATTATTAAAATATTCCTGATAAAAGATGTGTATAGCAGAGTGATGCCTGCACACACTTTTCATTCTTTCAGCAAAAATGTTTTCGTTCTTAGAGACACCATTTTTCTATTAAGAGCAAACTGTTGTTACAATTATTACGTTGTAATTTGTAGCTATTTAGATAAAGTAAGCAACCATCCACCCATGTTTCCATGTTGCTAATGTAATATGAGAAGAAATTGGTATCAGAGTTAGAGGTTGTGTTGGATTCATTTAGTATCTTTTCCTGCAGGAAATGTACTGTTATAGCATGAACAATAGATGCTTATTTAAGACCCAACTCAGCTTAAAAACAAATATCTACCTCTGGTCTAGAATCTCCTCACCAGAATCATTTCCTTCATGTTCTGATTTATCAATGTCAAACTTAAATATTGGTGCCCTTTTCCTCAATATCACATAAAGGCAGGACCTGTTGTCTTTGAACATAAATGCGGGGAAAATAAAAACGTGCAAACTATATCCAAGGAATAAGATTAAAATTTATCTTATTAAAATATATAAATTACTGCACCTGTTTTAGTTTTGTCTATAGCATTATAGAGTTTAATAATTTGTGGCTTTTTACAAATTCAGATATTTAAAGGGGAAAATAATAATCAGGGTAGCATACGTGGGGTTCCAGTTACATAGTTCAAATGTTATACATATTAAATATGCATTGTTTTCTGTTTTATATTAAAGTTTTATATGGAAATGTATCAAAATTTGAAAGAAACATTCTTCAAATAATTTCAACAATCTGATAATTTTTGGCAATTATTACTGTAACAATTCAGACAAATTGATAGCTACATATTTAAGGTTAAGAAGCAATTTATTGAAAGGTAATTTACATAAACGCTTTCATTACAAGCCACATAAAAATGATATATTAAATATCTGTAGTACTTTTGATTATCCAATGTTACTTGATCAGAGGAACTTATATTTTTCTCCCTCCAATATTAATCTCAAATCTACACTTTAGGATTCCCCAAAGATGTGGAGCAGGTAGTGGTGGGAGGGGTTTTTTGGAATTGAAATGACTTGATACATTTTCAAATGATAGTAGTTGATCTTACATGCAAAAAAGTGCTTGTTGACATGAATGGTATAAGATTATGATTAGGGAATATACTTGAAATTCTAATAATGTTATTACAAAGAGACACTCCTTATAATTTTCACATTTTGTCAGTCACAGAGTAAAAAATTTGTATTGTTTGTACAAATTGAAGATATAGGTTCAATTTAGGAAGACAGAATATAATGATGCAATCCATGGAACAAATGTACATATATAAAATTTGTTTTCTGTGCAGATGTAAAATTGCTTGCAATTGATAGTTGTTGGTACTTGTCCTCACAAAGTATCAATTTCAGCTTGTTTGCTTATATCTATATAAAATTTTACTTTGTTTTCTGATGAAATAAACAGGTTTTAATCAGCCTGTGCTAATTAAGGCAAAAATATACTTAGAATTTTCAATATATAATTTCAGTACTATACTGCATGGAGAGTTAATAGGATTAGCTTGAATCAACACTTGAAGAATTATGTGTTAGCAATTTCATACATATTCATCTTACATAAGATTAAAAATTCAATTATCCTTTAAAAAATTCATTGATTTCATTAGTTGTGATTTATTATACATTATTATTTCACTTTGCATGTGTTTAAAATAGTCTCTATTCCAGTGTTTTTCATATAATCAATACCTATCAATTTTTAATCATATCCTGTGTTCTACACCACCCAGAAGGTTTGTTAATTTATAGAAATTTAAATAACACACATTTTTTTGGAAAAAAAACCTGTATCAATTCTTCTGGAATGAATTTATAGCCCTCTTCTACCCTTCCAGCCAAAGGTCATTCCAAATGCTATATGTGGAATTTGTCTGAAGGGTAAGGAGTCCAACAAGAAAGGGAAGTCTGAAGCACTTATTCACTGCTCCCAATGTGAAAACAGTGGTAAGTAACAAATCTGCTTTAAACATGTCTATATATTTAAATTGAAAGAAAAATAACAAGCTACAACTTTTGTAGTTACAAAAGTTTAAGCACATTTGATACACTGATTTAAAGTAAATTCTATAAAATAAAATCATTTTAGTCTTGTCAGGATCCTTCATATAACTATTCTAGTAATGATACTGGTTTTGATCTAGGACATCCTTCCTGTTTGGATATGTCTGCAGAGCTTGTTGCAATAATTAAGACCTATCCTTGGCAATGTATGGAGTGTAAAACATGCATTATATGCGGGCAGCCTCACCATGAGGAAGAAATGATGTTCTGTGATGTGTGTGATCGTGGCTATCATACATTTTGTGTGGGGCTTGGTGCTATCCCTTCAGGTAAATTATATCAATTACACTTGTTCAGAGGCTGAACTAAAATTCAAGATTTGGATTATTTTTTTTCTTTTGAAAAGATTGTACATCTATTATGTGAAGTGAATCTTGTGTTAACTATCCATTCTACTGACATTGAGTGTAGCTAAATATTTTATTAGTTTATACTACAGCATCTTAAAATTTATTTAAGGGAGTGAATATGAATGTAATATGTTAAATCTGAGTACATTCATTACTGGAATATGATTATTGAGTCAATTTAGTGTAGTATCTTTAATAGAAGGGGCATAAAAACCTAGAGTTACAAATGTAATTTTATAACAAACATATGCTACATACTAATTAATATCCCCACTTCCCACATACAGCTGCAGTAGCCTTTTTAGACTACTTGGCAATTGGTCTTCTTTTAATTGACAGCTCTAATTTTGTAGGTCGCTGGATTTGTGACTGTTGTGAAAGACAACCCCCAATTCCCAGGGGCAGAGGAAGAAGAGGGAAGAGCAGCAAAGAAGGATAACTGCATATTAACTTCACAAAAACTAGTGCTAAACTTGGTGCTATTCTGTTTACCACTGTACAAGGAAAAACACCACTCAAAAACAGTTTCACCAAATAAAACTCTTTTTAATTTTAACATGTTGAGAAAGGTTATTCAATATCTTTTGTTCCATTAAAGACAGAAGTGAACATATCTCTATTCTGTATTTTTATAATTTGTCTTATAGATTCTTTTCTGCATAATAATTTTTATAAAAAACAATTGCAGAATAATTACTTTTGTCCTCCATCCTATTCAAAGGAAAATATTAAATTCAAGGGTATTAGTAGAGTAGCAATTATCTCTAAATCACAAAACACTTCACTAAGTATACAGGTTTCTTGCATATCAATTAACATCTTATTTGTTTGAATATGATGCTATTATTGTGGAATTAAAGTGTTTTATAGGAACCAAGCTTAATTTAAATCAAGTGAACTCTTGAATAATTCTCATTTCTTTCCATCTACAAGGAGTCTGGCCATTTGAGCTGATAGCTGTCATGCAGTTTAGAACAAAAACACGGCTGTTGTCATTCTACTAATTTCTTATTATTGATACTCTTCTAATCTTTCATTTCTTCTGTATGCTAAGACCAGAAAATGAGTACGAATGCATGCCAAGGTGTTAAGAGAGCAAGTCAATTTTGGAAACATACTAGTGTTCCATACAGTGATAAATGATTTAGTTTCTAGTGTAATGCAATGCGTAGTTTTCTGAACAGCTTCTTGAAATTAATGTAGATATGGCAAAAAATTCAACCCACAGTCCTTTTTTTTCTTATTCCTTTCCTGGTGGTGCAATATTAGAGTTTTTTTCCTAGTATTTATCTTCTTCAAGGCATTTATTCAGAACATACTGTATTCATTTTCAAAACATTTCAGCTTCTACCTTTCCAGTGATCTCATAAAGCTTGGAGGAATTCTGGAACAAGGAAGCTCAGGTATTGTTCCCTGAAGCTGCCAGTACGGTGGTACTTCCTAGTAGGTGATAACTATGAATCTATAATTACATGGTTTTAAAGTAGATATAGGTGGACTTGCACTGTGGAAAATTATTTGAAATTAGTGGGCTAAAAATTGTAACATCAATATTTCATGTTTAAAATCTTCATACTTGCCTATAAGTAATTCTGTATTCAGGTTGCTTCAATTTAAAATAGATTTTAGTGGTGGTTGGAAAAGCAGATGAAGACTTTTCCATTCTTCAAATCTTTCACATGTATTTCTATTTTGGCCAAAGAAGATAGTCTTACATCTGTCTTTATATATATATATATAACATTATTTGTAAATATATTAACAAATGTGATGAAATACTGAGCATGAATTCATATTTCTACAATTTTGAAGTTTTATTGAAAATCACAGTGAATTGTAGCATCCGTTAATATTCACCCTGATCAGGTAAGAGAAAACCATACAAATACTGTGCCTGCTACAATATAGCACTGGGAAAAGTTTACATTATAAAAATAATTATGGCTTTATTTTCCGATCCACAGCTTAGAACAGCATTCAATTATTTATACAGATTGCTCACACCCAAAGCTATAAATCTAAAAGAGAATTTCAAGTATTAATTTTAGTATTCCAATCAATATAGTCCAGAAGACAGATTCCTCATCTTGATACTCATCTTCTGTTGAATGAAACTTCTTCTGGTTCATTTTCATTTCTTCTGGATTGTATGAGCCACCACCAAATGGAGATTCTACAACTGTTTGATCATAGAACACTTTCATTTCAAATTCACTTTCCAAATGAGAGGGATGACCATAAATTCCAATTCCCACTGGGCGACGAAAGTGTGCTGGCACATAAACCACATCTTGACCACAAGTTACAGACTGTAATTCATAATCATCAAAACTGGGGTGAAGAGTTACATCAGATACGTACAAGTCTGCATCACCTTTTAAACTCTGCATCTGAAGCACTATTTTCCCTTCATGATTTAGTCTCAAGTAGCTGTAATTTCCAGCACCAATCTGACCTTGAACTACATGCAGGAGAATCCATTCTTCAGGTACATCCCCATCCGCATTAAAAGCACTTGTTATAAGAAGTCCTTGAAAAGTAAACAGTATTACTAGTATCCTCTTGTAGTAAGGGGCCATCACACCTGTGTTGGATATAAAATAAACCTGTTCTGTGACTGAAGCAACCTCCAAATACCATGTTCTATCACTCTTATAAAAAAGCAACAAAAATTATAGTTTAAACAAACTATTAATATTGAATAAATATAGAAAGGTTATTCTGGGAAATCACTTCGATACTCTTCTGAACAAGTTGATACCACTGGGATGTCAGGACCAAGTTGATGCCACGGATAGAAAGCATGTTGTCATTAATATTTTACTAGTAAATGTGACCTTGGTAAACATCATAGGAATAGGCTATTTTGCATGAAAATGGTCTCAGAAATAAGCATCTGTTATTTAAATTTTAACAAGAGCATACAGATTTGCTTTTCTGTAGAACATGTGTTTTTTTCTTTAAATAATTATACAGTGGCTCTATACCGCTATAGGCATATATGAAAATTAGGACTATTCCATATATTTCCAGTCATGCATCAAATATAATTTTATAAACACACTAAACATAGATTGGATCTTAAACATACACAGAGGCAGCATGTTTTCATAGAAACACCACAGTGACTGCATATCTTAACCTATCTTAATCTATAGATTCTGAAGGCAGAAAGAGTCCCAGAGTCTCTTACAATACCCTAGAGTAGCAATTCTCCCTCAGTGTCCTGAAATCACAGGACAAGAGAGGAATACACACTGCTTTTCATCAGTCAGAAGCAGGCAACTACAACCTAAAAGGTAACATTAATTCCTCATAACAGTAATTTGCTAAGCAGGGCTTTTTGTGGGGAGCGGGAAAATAGAGGAGACATGAAAATGAAACCATAGAAAGCAGTCCCAAGCACAGGGCACCAAGTACCACAAATAACAGGAGGCTTCCTCTGTTAAGTTAAATCCTAGTGGGCAATCACTTAAATATGAGCCAGCAGTGTGCTGCAGCTGCCAAAAAAGCCAACACAGTTCTAAGCAGCATAAACAGGGACAGAATCAAAATCACGTGAAATATTAATGCCACTTTATAATGCCTTGGTAAGGTCACACTTGGAATACTGCATCCAGTGTTGGTCGCCATGATGTAAAGACATTGAGACTAGAAAGAGTGCAAAGAAGAGCAATAAAAATGATTAGGGGACTGGAGGCTAAAGCAAAGAACCGTGGCTGGAACTGTAGTTTAATGAAAAGAAGGACGAGGGGTGACATGACAGCAGTGTTCCAAAATCTCAGAGGCTGCCACAGAGAAGAGGGAGTCATGCTATCCTCCAAAGCACCTGAGGGCAGGACAAGAAGCAATGGGTGGAAACTGATCAAGGAGAGAAGCAATCCAGATACTAAGGAGAAATTTCCTGACAGAACAATTAGCCAGTGGAACAACTTGCCTCCAGAAGTTGTAAATGTTCCAACACTGGAAGTTTTTAAGAAGAGGTTAGACAACCATTTGTCTGAAATGGCATATGGTTTCCTGCCTGAAGGGGTGGGGGGTTTGGACTAGAAGACCTCCAAGGTCCCTTCCAACTCCGTTATTCTATATTTTAAACCGAATTTAGCCTCAGCGTAGGGAGTTACCAGGGCTATAAACTCTCTCCCCTGCAGAATCAGACCTCGGTGCCTGGTGGTTGCTCGTTTATTTATACCAAATTGAATCCACCCTCGCGAGAGATTTGCAATCCTGACAACAGGAAAGAGAGAGGCAGAGAGGAGGAGGGTGAGCGCGGTCTGAGGGGATGTCAAAGATGGCCCACCGGACAGTGTGTAAAGAAACTTAGAAACCCAGTCCGGAAGGAAACCTCCGCCTTTTCGGGA
>JANHFN010004163.1:86399-101047 GCA_032468175.1 Toxicocalamus goodenoughensis
ATATGCCTTGGTTTTCCAGGTCAATTTTATCTTTGGGGTTTCTAAGGATGGCTGCTATTTTTCTGTCTGTTTTGAAGACAGTCTTGATGTGATGCCTGTGTAGTATCTTACTGATTTTGTCTGTACTACCTCTTAAGTAGGGCAGGACAGCTAGCCCCAAATTTAAACCTGAAACGGCTGTGAAAGTCTGACTCACAGACGAACACTATACAGAAGCCTGATGATGGCAGATGAGATTCTACTGAAACGTTGCTACAACTTTAAAAGCACAGCTATAATGACATGGGAAAATACCCGAACAAAGCTGAATACCATACATATCTCACATTGGTTTGGCTCAACATAGGTCAAAAGAGGCCACAGGACAGAGACTCACCTTCCAGCTTGAATGCTAAAATCCGAATTTCCACAATTCCAAATCTAATAACTTCAAGGAGGAAGCAATGAATACTGCTAAATAGGCCACAAAGGGACCCTGGAGGGTTGTAGTAATTTAAAGGATGGAAATACAATGTCTTTTATGTCACTGTCTTTTTCAGCATCACTATTGCAACTTGCAAGGATGAGAGTCATTACTTTTCTTACCCATTTAGCCAAGTCTGTTTAGCGGCTGGATTGAGACAGAACAGACAGAATGTTAATGCTTAAATTTTCTGCCCATTCTTGGCAAATCTCTTCATTCCTGGAGAAAGAGGTTGTATGAATGCAGGACAAGAAGCAATGGATGGAAACTCATCAAGGAGAGAAACAACCTAGAACTAAGGAGAAGCTTCCTGACTGTGAGAACAATTAATCAGTGGCACGACTTGCCTCCGGAAGTGGTGAATGATCCAGGAGGTTTCTAAGAAGTGATTGGACAACCATCTGCCTAAAATAGTGTAGACTCGCTTCAGACAAGAAGATCTCCAAGGTCCATCCAAATTCTGTTCTTCTGCCCTTTTGCAGGAGGTAAAAGAATTCTGTGCAACAGAAAGAGTTTTTATTCCTTTGGACTCTTGAGCGTGCAAACAGAACAAACAGAACAGCAAACAGAATAAACATATGGGCCATTGAACAAATCAACCCAAAGTTCTCACTCAAGGAACAACTAATCAAATACTTCAGGCAACAGCTGGATCTTTGGAGAAGCCTCTCATGGTGGGAGAGGTGGATGGGGAGGAAGAAGAGGAGGAGCATCAGCAAGGGAGGCAAATACAGTTATGATGATGAGCATCCTTCTATTAAGACCTGAGAAAGGAGTTGGGGACAGATGATCATAGAGAAAATCGATGCAACACTGACAGTCAAAAATCAGAAGAACTAGGAGAATAGAATTGAGAAGGGAAGATAACCTTGTTTTTACAGTTTCTTAACTGTGCTCCAATAGTGCTCCATTAAAACAAGTTTTTGTAATATCCTAATTTTGTTAGGATATTAGAAGACGTCACTCCACATGATAGGGGAGACATGATAGCAGTGTTCCAATATCTAAGGGGCTACCATGAAGAAGAGGGGGGTCCACCTATTCTCCAAAGCCCCTGAAGGCAGGACAAGAAGCAATGGATGGAAAGTAATCTAGGAGAGAGGCAACCTGGAACTAAGGAGGAATTTTCTGACAGTCAGAACAATTAAACAGTGGAACAACTTGCCTCCCAAAGTTGTGAATGCTCCATCGCTGGAAATTTTTAAAAGAGATTGGACAACCCTTTGTCTGAAATAGTATAGGATTTCCTGCCTGGGCAGAGGATTGGACTAGAAGACCTCCAAGGTCTCTTCCAACTCTCTTATTCTTTTATCCTGTTATTCTGATTTACATACGAATTTGCCTTTGAAACAGGATTTAACATTTTCGGATGTCTATATTTTTTTCAACAATGTTGAATTGCCTGGAAAATGGCAGATGGACAGTAAAAACAGTTTCTTTGGACCATTCCTTTTGCTAAAGTCTAGTCATTTAACACTGGAAAGAGGCCTACATGATAGATGTGTTGCTCAATAGACTGAAGCGTTGATGCTTCTTGCAACTTATTGACAACTTACTTCCAGGAATAGATGGAATATGGACAAAAAGCCTGAAATAGGTCCATCCACTATTGGCACACACACACCAACACACAACAGGGCATTGACTTTTTGACTGAGAACCACATCAAGGGCATCAAATGTTCCCTGTGCTGTGAATTCAACTTTGGAGGTACCCATTTATTTCTTAGCCAAAAATCGGTATCAGTTACTAAGCCCTCTTATCATCCTGTATAAACCTTGATACTATTCCTCAATGCAAGGGAAAAAAAAACTCCCTCTGATGTTCATTTTTTAAAAAAAGTTTTGTTTTCATTTCACACGTTGTAAGGAAAGGTTCGCTGTGTAAAGGCTTAAAGAAAAAGTTAATTGGCCCATAAAATATGCATAACTTTTTAGTGAAAATCCATCTTCCTTAGAAGCTCTTTAGAATCCTGGGCTTTAATGGGGTTGAGTATTTCTTGAGATAGAAAAGAGGAAAAACACAGAAGCAGAGAGAGAGAGAGAGAGAGAGAGAGAGAGAGAGAGAGAGAGAGAGAGAGAGAGAGAGAGATGAGTTTTTCCCCCAATTTTTTTTAGAAAGACATTATTTCCTTATAATTGCTGCTTTCTGTGATTAAAAAGCCACACATATTCTTTGATTGAATAGATCTGTCCTCATCTGAACATTGTAGTTCTGATGGCTACCCTGCTTTAGAAATTTCATTAAAAATTATTAAAAGTTATATGGGTGCCCATTAAAATCCTTAATAATTGTGTTACATGGATGAGTGCTAGCTGTTTTCTCCTCAGCACCCCAGATGAGAGGTAACCCAATTGATGTGTTCTCCTACAGTCTTCTTCCCATTCTGAATAAAACACATTTTCTCTTTATTGATAAGCTTGGCTAATTGCAGCCTGACCAAGGAATAGACGCTTGGTCTGTGCAGGCTGCTCTCGGCGTTGTTAACATTTAGAAATAACATTCAATTATTTTAATTGCTTTTAAAAAACTCTCTGATTTTCATATGAACTTCAAACCTCCTTTGCTGGGTAATGTTGAAAACTTGCCATGAATATGCTAGAAGCAGATAATAAAAATGTTCAGGCTCACTACTCAAAGTGAACACTGGTATCCTTGTCCTCCCCCCCCCCAAAAAAAAATCCCCTCTCCTATTGTAATTTTGGCACTTCCCCAAATGCACTTAAAATCTTGATCTTGGTTAGACCCAAAGGCACATAAAAAAGGCCTTTAAAAAATCCAGGGAAAAACCTTTTGTTCTGTATTGAAGATGCAATTGAAAATCCCTTATGCCCCTCAAGAGTCTGACATGAAGACTGTGTAAGTCTTTGTAGAAGCTCAGGTATTTCCTGCCACCATCAACCAACGTCCCTAAGGCACTTCAGGTGGAGAACCAATAGGGTGTAATGGTTAGGATTCTGAAGTGAACATGGAGAAATCCAGGATCTAGTTGCCCTCCAGTTATGGCAACTCACTGGTGTTTGGGGGCCAGTAATTCCCTTTCAGACCAACCTACTTCATAGAGAGCCCTCTTGATTCTTCCTTGAGTTCTTGAATTGCCTTGAGTTGGCCCCAATTCACCAGTAGTCTGCTAAACCTAGCTACCCCCCTCCTCCTCTCTTGAAAACCCCTCTCCCTTCTAAGCACTGATAATGAATCAGTGGGGAATGAAACATCTGCAAAAAAACAACCAAGCTCAGAGAGCACCAAAGATTCCACATTTGTGGATGAGTTCCCTCTATCTCTTCATCAGTGGCATGGACAATCTGGAGTCATATTTTAACAGTGAGCTAACATGAAGATCCTTGAGATACACCTTTCTCAATCCCATCATATTTTAAGATTGAACAAAGCATGTAATTCATAAAGGAGTTATTTTGGAAGTGGAGGCTGAGGCAAAGAGATGAAAGATTTTCCTCCTCCTCCTCCTCCTCCTCCTCCACCTCTCTGCCTCTTCCTTCTCTACCAGTTCTCCTCCTCACCCCATCCACGTGAAAAGACAACCTAACAAAGGGATATCACCAGATTATTAAACATCAAGGACATTTAGATATTTCTGTATGTTTCAGTAGAAAAGTGAACACTTTCACAACAAAGGATGAGCTGGAAAAATGTAGGAGATACAAAGATTATTTCACGTTGTTACAAATGCCTGCAATATGCCTCCCCCACTTCCTATCCCGAAAACCTGAGCGCATATTCTTTATCCACTCTTCTCTGACCAATAGCTAAAACTGCAGCATTTCTTGTAGGCACTAATGAGAACATTTATTCTTAGATTCAGCCAAGCAGCATCCTAAATGGGGGTGCTGACCTCCATCTGCATCACACTAGGCATAGCGGCCTTGTGATCTAAGCCCAGGTAATGTTGAATATGTACCTCCCACATGGAGACTCCACTAATTTCATTGAGTGAATGAAATCCAGCACAATGTTCAAGTGAAAAGATTTATTGGGTGGATTTTCAGGGGCAGCTTCTCCTCCAGTCTCTCATAAAGACAATTATTCTGGAGCCATTTCTTTGTTGCAAGCTCTCCTGCAAAGGCACATTCCTCAGTTCAAAAAATCACCACTTCCTGGATTCAAGAAGAGTCGGGTTCTTAGGTATTAGACGTGAGATCTAACACAAAACTCTAGAAGATTTTACTTCATCCTGGGCTACACAGGCTCGCTCCCCCCAAAAAAGGAAGATTCCAATCTATCCCTCCTTATCTGCATTAGACCAAAAAAATGACGCTTTTGTGGTGGGTTCTTTCTCCTTCCAAGGGCAATGAAATGCTTCACCAGCCCTTCTCAGCCCAAACTTCTTGGAGAGATTTCTAATGAACCCACCAGGGAGAGGAAGCATTAGTTCCAGATAAGTCTTGCAAATAATTATGAGTTCAATCACTCTGATGATGATGTTGATCACCATGATTAAATCTTATCAAGGCAACTTCCTGATTAATATTATAGTATATTAAGGGTTTCCACTACTGTTTTGATGATCCTTCATGCTCCATGATGGTTATTAAAATATTCTGTCAACAAAGGAAATGGCTCCTTTTTAACATCGTGTCTCCCCAGGTTGCTCTTCCAAAACTTAGCATGAGGTAGATTTTTTTCTCAGTTGGCTGAAAAGGATGAAATCAGGAAGACAAAATCCCACTGACACATTTATGAATGTTGAGAGGGAAAGGCATCATTTTCTCAGAATGGCATCTATTGAGGATCTCAGATTTAGCTCTTAAATTGGCATCCAGTCATACAAATAGAAGTCTCCTGCTGATCCTACCACATTCAAAATTTTGCATCAGAATGTGAATTTGGGGGTGCAAGTGAGAGATGAGTAATGAAGCTTCAGTGTGGCACTCACTGCTCAATAAATGGGAGTTTATCCTTTCTGAAATAATTCTGAATTTATAGAGGTTAAAAACTTTGGCCAATTTTTGTATTTGTTAGATACGTTGGATAACATGTGCTTGATGTCCTGTTTGGCTTACAGGTTGAGTAGAGTAGTGCTTAAGATGATGGATTGGGGCTAGGAAAATCCATGTTGAAGTCCACCCACATCTACATTGGATAAATGGTTGACCTTGGACTTCCCATAGACTTTCTCTCTGCTCAGCCCGCCTCTCTAGCACTATTTCAGTATTTCTCTACTAAACTCCTGACTTGAATCTTTTTTCATTACTTGTTCAGCTTAAGGACGTCATCTGTTCTCAGTCACAAAATTTAACCATAGAAGCATTACATAGACATAGGCTTCCCAGATAGATTCTGATATGCAAAGTCAATAGAGAAAGTCAATTTGCTTAATGACCAAGGGTCACATAGGAACTGTATGATTCCTTTAACCATGGCAAAAAAAGAGGTTATACAATCAGGCTCAATTCACTGAGCAATCATCTTGTGTAGCAATGCAAATTTTTACACCAATTGTGGTCGTACATTGAAGACTACCTATAACACACCTGTCACAAGTAGAGGGATGCAAACCTTTTCCTCATATTTCTCAGAATAAGTCCATCTTTTAGAAATGCTATAATTTTTTAAAATGGCTTATTATGTAGGAGGAAATGTCATTTGGAGTACAATAAGGTCAGAGTGCCATCATTTGCTTCTCATGGCTTCAGGTATGACTTTGAAATTGTATAGTGTATATTGGTTTCACCCATCTCTCAAGGACTGCATTTTAAAATATGTTAATCAATGAAATTGAAATTTCATCCTTAAATCTTTATTCAGTCGCAGACCAGCATGGAGAATATAGAAACTGTGGTTAATTAGAATAAAATGCAAAAGAAATATAAACACACACCACATACACACATATAAAATATTTAATATTTTCCTGTTACTGACAGCTTACAACTCAAAGGCTTCCTTTCTCACAGCCATTCAGGTAACTATGAAAACTTTTTGAAAATATGCACCTTTGATGTCAGAATGAAATCGCTGTACTTCCAGATGGCATTTGGCACCCTCCAGATTGGCCAAAATATTTCCGACAGCCAATCCTTGCTGTTGGAAATGTAAAGGAAAATTTGTTAGATACTTTCATTCATGGTGGACTTGTCCTAAGATAAAGAAATATTGGCTAAAAATAAAAATGTGGATAGAAGAAATTATAGAGCGTGGGCTGGAGTGGAAACTATTTTTGTTGGGAATGATTAAAGGGGACTACCCTGCTAAAGTAAAATATCTGACCATCCATTTATTAACTGCGGCACGTATCTCACTAGCACAATATTGGAAAAATCCAAATGTACCACTGATACAGGTTGTTATTCAGAAAACATATGAATGTGCCCAACTGGAGAGGCTTATGCTTAAAATTAATGGGAAGGAGGATACAGATTATTACCGGATATGGGATAAATGGCATAAGTGGGTAGACAATAAAAGGGGAAACATATAAATGAACCTAAGATACAAATTATATCCAGCAATTCATAATATATTAAGTACAATTAAAGGTTTTAAATCTTCTTTTTTTTGTTACTACTATTGTTAGTATTAGCTATTTATAATATTTTTTGTGTTTATTAGTTAAAAAGCATGAATGTATTTGTAAAGAAGAGTGGTTATAATGCAACGTGAAAATAAATGGAGTTTATTGTGAATTATTTAGTACTTAGGATGTGATAAGGTGTGAATATGTGACTAGTACTAGCCAATAATGATTTTTAGGACTCACCAAATTCGACAACAAATGTAAAAAACTATGTGTTATTGTTTCTGTATTTTTGAAATTGTACGTTTTTAAATTTGTAAATAAAATTGTTTTTAAAACTTAAAAAAAAAGAAATTCCCAAAATATCATTATATATGGAAAATAGTTCACTCTTTTTCTCTTTTCAGTTTTTAAATACTGACTTCCAAGAAAAATATATTAACCTTTTCCATACATAGTGTTTGCTTATTTTATACTGCAATTGTAAAAGGCAAGTTGCAATGTCAACAAAAGTGAATTTAAATTGCACATTATAACCCAATCAAAATGACTGGCCTTTTCTTTATTCTTATTGTAATTTGTATAGCCCAAACTAAACTTTGAATAGAAAAAGTTGGTTGCCAAATATTGGTGACATTTAAGAAAATGAGAATTTTAACTGTAACCATTTTACTGATGTGACGTGGTATCTCAATTCAGTGGCCACATGCTTACTACTGAACCGAGATAATAAAATTAAAAACATTTTTACAGTGATTAATGTTGAAAAGTAAGCTACAGTGATTGTATTTTTTTTCTTTCAGCTGTGGATATTCAGCTTGATTAGTGGACATAAGTATCGCTGTGTAATTCGTATTAATGTCAAGAAAGAGAGAAGAAGGTTTTACAACAAAATATCAAAGTTTGAGCATTTGGGTAATATTGCACAAACATTTTACAATATTACTGGTTAGCAAATAATTTAATTGAATAGGTGCTGTTCTAATTTACACTTTTTGATTGGAAGATATTAATTCTATTGTTCAAATAAGAAGTGCTTTCATAAAGGATGCAAAAAAGTAAGGATAACTCAGAAATTAAGAAAAAAATTGAAATATCCCTGCTGTTTGTTAATTAAATTTGTTATATCAATGTACCAGAGCATGAAAACAGTGAAGACAGCAATATAGGTGACCTACAGTGATATGTTTTGCTGAATTTGTACCATATTGTTTGCTCCAAAACTGAAGCTAAACTGCACATTGTTCCAAAACTATAAATGCAGTATATCTCACTGTAAAATAATTGAAAATGTCACCACAGAAATTGTCCAATGTATTCACACTTAATAAAACATATTGAGCTACACTTTCTTGTAGTTTTCACTGAATATCTTAGTTAATCTATTTCTGTTATAATGACATGTGTTTTCCAGATCAGATTCAGAATATTTCTCAGACATGCATTATAAGCAATATAGAAGAAGAAGATGCGGTTGAAACTACCTTTCCAATCCTTAGAATTGAACACTGTGATAATCCAGCAAATTTTGGTGATAAAGAATCTAGGTGAGTGGGTTCTTCAGCTAAAGTGCAGGCAATATAACAAAATAACGGAAGGGACCTTAGAGGTATTCTAGTCCAACCCACTGCTTAGACAGGAAAACCTACACAATGTCAGACACATGACTGTCCAATCTCTTCTTGAAAACTTCTAGTGTTGGAGTACCCATAACTTCTGGAGCCAAGCCATTCCACTGGTTAATTGTTCTCAATGTCAGGAAATGTTTTCTTAGTTCTAGGTTGCCTCCCTCCTTGATTAGTTTCCACCCATTGCTTCTTGTCCTGCCTTCAGGTGCTTTGGAGAATAGATTGCCTCCCTCTTTGTGGCAGCCCCTCAAATATTGGAACACTGCTATCATGTCACCCCTAATATTTCTTTTCATTAAGCTAGACACATGCAATTATTTTATAATACACTGTTTTTTAAAATTACATTATAATATGTAAAAATAATCAGACAGTTGTATATAATATTCTGTAATAGATTTAAATATTACCATAACTTTAAAGGTTATTATATAATGGGGATATTGTGATAATTAAATAATATAGAATACCAAAGATTTTAATAAAAGTGTGCCATTTATAAATCAGACAAATCAAAAGAGATTTGAAAAGTCTCATTTTGCATCTTGTAGTGAAGTAATAGCATTGTTTGAATTGTATCTCATTTAGGCTTACAGCTTTCTTTTTCTGACTCTGTTGTGATCATTAATTCTAAGTAATTCCCTTACAATGTTGAGCAGGTGTTAAAAAAAGATTTAGATGTTTTTTGGAAGAAGAGTACAGATCTTAAGTGTTAGAAATTCTATCTGTGTGCAATTTCCAGTTCAAAAAGCCATGACATGTTATAAAATGAAGATACTTGAGGATTTTAAAAAAGTATACCTTGTTTTAATGTAGATTTCCTGCTGAAGGTACACAATATTTGTGGATTGGAAGTTCTACTGGTTTATTCATAATTAACAATGCAAACTTTGAGTTGGAAGCTGCTTTACATTACAAAGGTGGTGTATATTTACTTATTAAATATAATCCATACTCTTTTTCCTTTCTTTTAATAAATAAATATTACTTTAACTTCATATATGCAAGACTTTGATTTCTGTTTGCAGTGAACAATAAGCAGTTCATTAACATTTGTTTCTTAATTTCTGATTATTGCACTAGAAAAATATTAATTTGTTTCCTTTCATAAAGGTTGAAATTAAAATAATTTGTCTATTATCTAAAACACATATAAGAAATGAAAAAAAAAAAAGAAATGAAATGGACTCAGGATTTCATCGTTGTTTTAGTGATTTTTTTTTTAATTTTTTTGTTTTACTTATATATGGTTGCATGTGAAGACTTTACTGGTCTTAGTATTCAGATTGCTGGATCCTGTGCTTTAACGAGGGAGGCAGTCAATGGTAAGGTGAGAAACTCATTTTAAAATATTCAATATAAGACAATCCCTTTTAATTTAAAAACTGCAAATTAACTTTGTTTTATTTCTGGTGTGATATATATTGCTTCAAATTCAAATGGTTTACAAGTACATATAATAAAAATAAATTTAAAAAAAAGAATAAAATACATCTTTCTACAATAAATAGATCATCCAACAATACAATTGTCAACTTACCTAAAGTACTACAGCATCTGTTTGAGTCCAAGCCTCTCAGCAATTCCATTACCTTGTTTAAGATTGGAGATTGGAGGGCTAAAAGTAGAAATTGGCTGCCAACTCTCCAACCTTTCTTCTGTATTAACAAATCCTTGCCTCCCATCATGATATCTCTGTCCATCAATGCTGTAATTTGCCTCTCCCAAATATGATCCCTCCTGGCTGCCTCTCCCATTCAAGCTGCCTTTGCGACTCTCCACTGAGATACATTATCAATAAAGGAGAATGTAGCTCAGGGTTGAGATGTGGGGTCCTTGATGTTCTGTGAGCTTGGTTGTTTTCTTGCAGAGGTTTCATTACCCCAACTAAGTAACATCATCAGTGCTAGAAGAGAGTGGAGGGTAGCGATATCATCCTCTGACCAAAACAATAACATACACCTTTAAAATAATTCTATACCCCCAGCCTAATTAATGTACCCATTCCCCCAAGAGGTTCATCAACAACAAGCTCTCCCACAGACCCCTTTTAATGCACCTTTCACCAAGACTGAGACTTAGCCTTCCTTCTCCCTATTCTCTCAGTACAAGAAAAGCCCATTCCTTTTTGGCCTATGTCACATATTCTTGGACCAAAGCTGTACCATTTTAACCTTCTATCCATCTTCCCAGATAGATCTTCAATGAGTAGAATTCCATTCCTTGATGCAAATCTCTTTATCAGGGAGGGATTTATTTGCGTTAAAGAGAGAAATGCTTTGTGACTATCTTTCTGCAGGTTTTCTGTTTGCTAACTTCTATGTTGGAGAACAAAATAGTTTTACTGGAAGTTAACGTTGCTACTCTGTTGAGATTTCAGCAGAATAGTCTCCTTTTAAATGGAAGGGAAGAAGGCTTTTCTGCTGTTGCAAGGTAAAGGATATTACATTTAACCCCATTTAAAATTCAGCTCTTTTTATTTATTGATGTTATTTCTGCCATTTTTATTCTTTTTTATAGTTTCTTTGTTTGAAAATGTTTTTGACCATTTGTAGAGGTTCCAGTCACTGGAAATCAGGCTGCATATAATTTAATAAATAATAGTAATAATTATATAAGAGATTAGAGTATTATTAGAACTATTAGAACAATAGAGACAAAAGGATGAAAAGATGAATTTAGTAAAAATCAAATCAAATAGAAATAACAGCAGAAATGGTAAAAAAATGAGTGAAAAGGATTAAAAACTAGATATCTCCTGGAAAATTATCAATTGGTTTGTTTTCTTTATTGTTATTGACTTTGTATACCATTACATGTTTTTAAGCTGTGGATAAATATTTGAAATGAGACTTTAGACTTATCTCATCCACATTTATGAAAATATATTGCTAACAGACAAGCAATTGTGTATCTAGGTAACAAATTTAATTTAAAATATTGTGATAGAAAAACATCTTTTTCACAACTGTAGGATTGAGAAATATGTCTTTTTATGAATAATATATAGGTAGTTTTCATTTAGCGACTGCCTTGTTTAGGGAGTGTTTCATAGGTCTGTAAAACAGCTGAAGTAAGATCACTTAGATTAGGGGTGTCAAACTGGCGGCCTGCAGGCCAGCTGCATCATGGGCAGGCCATGCCCACCCCAGCTCTGTGAAGGGAAAAAATGTTGCGTTACATCACATGATGGCAACGTGATACCGCAAGTTTAATACCCATGACTTAGACTATCCCAAAAGTGCTTTTTCAAGCAGCACCTGAACTTTCTGTTTTTTCTTTGAAAACATTGTGCTTCTCATCCAAGAAGCTTCTTCATCACTTAGACTATTTTGCTTAATAACTGAGTTTCCAGTTCCAAGTATAATCTCAAAACAAAAACTATATGTAACAGTAGTGTTTGGTGGAAAACAACAATAAGTGCTATTTATACTGCATTTTAAATCACTGAATATATTTAATGTAGGTTATCTTCAGTTTAGGTTATCTAATTATAAAATTGTATTATTTAGATTGCAATATCCAAATAAGGTGAGTAACTGGTAAACAGGCACCTGAAGCCAAGAAAAGTAGCTTGCTTAAGGTCACTTTGTCAGTTTACATTTCTACCAAGTAAAGTGTGATTGCAAAAATGTATCAAATGGGAAAATCCTTCATTCTGACTGCATTTTGAGCTGTTCATAGATAAATAATATAGGTGATTGCAGTACCAGGGATGTATTATTATCTGTAGTGAATTAGCCATTTATCCTGAAAGCAACATCTCTAGTATTGCTTTTTTGTCAATTGTTATGAGCATTTTGTAGTTAAATATATAATATCTTTTGATTTGTGGTTTCAGATGTTCTCTTCTTGTGACCTCTCCCTTGTATCCGAAGAAGGAAAAAGCCAAACTTGTAAATAAAACAGGTAAATTTATTAAATTCTGCAGTGATTAAATCCTTCGACTCATACATTGAAAATAACATCCCAAAGCAAAGATTGAGCAAAGGAGGAAACTAATTGAGGGCTGAATGTCAGCTATATTTACCTTTCCCCCCATTTTATTCATTATTTCATATTCTGAAATATTTACTCCTTATCCATCCCAAGTCACTATATGCCATGGTATTTACCAGATAGGTTCATAAATATTGACCCCTGCTGACAAACATGTATTTGATGAGTCAAAGCTTTCACATAACAACTTTTCTTGAACGAAAAGTTATTTACTCTAACAGCCGCTGTTCATCCTAAACCCAATGCCAGCCAGTTTTGCCATTATACCACAAATGCAACCAAAACCTCAGTTTACTCCAAGCTTGCTCATGATATTCTATCCAAACTAATTACTGGTTTCCCTGGAAGCCAACTTACTCTTGTCTATATCTCATCATCTAAAGTACATGAAGTGTACTGACACACTCACTACACTATTAGTACCAATGTAATAGATTCTGTAGTGGCTACATTTAATTGAGGGTGTCAAAGAAGTATCTTACCAAAATACTTAATTCCGTCTACATGCATCATCTTCTGAAATGTAGCAGAAAAACTCTTGAGGCACAAACTTTCTCCTGCCATTTTTAAAATGTGGAATTTCTAACCCAGAGAAATAAATAGAAAGATATTTCAGAGGAAGCCAGCATAGCATCTCAGTGTTACTCTGTATTTTGTTACCCTTTGCAGATATGGAATCACAGATATTGAGATAGAGAACCCTGTTTCTCACATAAAATTTCCCACTCTTTTCAATGAAAATATACATAGAAATAGATTTGAATGTATTTTCTCCATTGAAATCATTAGAAAATACACAAGAAGTCCATGTACCAATCTGAAATAGGTCTTTAAACTTTTAAGTCGGGCCATCTCACTATAAGGATCCAGGTTAAAGAACCTTTGGTGAAGTGGAAGGAAACTCAGCTTATCATCAGCAATTGGTGAACTACTCTTACGCTAGAAAATCAGTTCTATTGTGTCTGATGTCTTTTGATGTTACATATTGTTTGTCTCTAAAACACCATGGAAATATTTTTTAATAATGTAAGATTAGCTTAAAATGATGATTTAAAAACAGAATTATTTTGTCTAATAATGTGGGAAGAAAGTTACATATCTTTTTGTGTCCATGTAACACTGGAATGGACAATGTTAACAGATCAATGTGCTATTTGTTTGAGTAGAAGTCCCATTACCTGATATATGTGGCTCAGGCTATCCAAAGTATACTTTTAGTTTATCTCTGTATATGTATTTCTTGACACTTAACTATGAAATTTATATTAACTATAGATGTTTCTTACTTTAGGTACAAAAAACCATATAAAAGACAAGCCATTGGTTTTTCATAACAAAATTAAATCATCAGGTTATACATCAGCACCACAGTGAGTTGAAATTACGCTGGTAAATTTAGTTTGTCGCTTTTAATAACAATTTATTATTTTAATATTTTATTTTTATTGAATGAATATAAGCAACCTATAGTCACCTTGCCAAGATGGGAGGCATAGAAGGTTAATAAATAAAAACAATTGTCTCTTTTAGTTAAATAAAGATTTGGTATTTTAATGTAAAATGGACTGAAAGATAAGGAATAAAGTGTTTAAAATACTAATTTAATTTAATATAACCATGCAGAGAAGTCCAAAGATTTTAATACTACGATTGCCTAAAATGTTAAATTAATTTGTATAACCGCTCATTAGTAAAATTATAAATTTATTCATTATGCCCCCCCCCTTTTAATTTTGGAAGCTGAATCCAACTACCTAATCTGAAGAAATGCTTAATTATTTTTATAAAATTAAAATTTGGACTCTGAGTTAAAATCATTAAAGTTTAAATTCTGTTCTGCAAATAGAACAGTGTTAGCATATTAATCCATTTTTCTATTTTGCATATTTTACCTTGTTTTTTTTAGTGGTGGAATAGAGCCAAAAATGAAATGTTTCCTCAACCCCTTGATATCTTAATTATATTTAAGATTTCAAGGGGCATTGCTTGTAAACTTAGAACCATATTTTATTTATTTATTTATTTGATTTGTCAATCGCTTACAAGATAATAAGTATAAGTATATACATAGTTATGAATACAT
>JANHFN010004164.1:18306-40293 GCA_032468175.1 Toxicocalamus goodenoughensis
CAGCAACAGAGTGGTCAATGTCTGGAATACTCTACCTGACTCTGTGGTTTCTTCCCCAAACCCCAAAAACTTTAACCGAGTCCCTTGGGAGAGGGGCGGTATAGAAGTCGAACTAATAAAAATAAATAAAATAATATAATAATAAACCTTAGACTGTCTACTATTGACTTCACCCCTTTCCTAAGAGACCTGTAGGGGGCATGCAAAAGCACACCAACGTGCCTACTGTCCCTGTCCTATTGTTTCTTTTTATTTTTCTTATATGTGTCCATTTCATGTATTCATAAATATGTTTATACTTATACCTATTATCTTGTAAGCGATTGACAAATTAAATAAATAAATAAATAAATTGAGCCCAGAATTTCTGTTGCTAATCAAAATATTTGTTAAATTAGTTTTGCCCAATTTTATGACCTTTCTTGCCACATTTGCTAAGTGATTCACTGCAGTTGTTGGTAACATGGTTGGTAAGTGAATCTGGCTTCACCACTGAATTTGCTTGTCCAAAGGTTGCAAAAACTGATCACAGGACTCCAATACACTGCAGCCATCATAAATATGAGTCAGTTGCCAAACATTTGAATTTTGATCATGTGGAATGCTGCAACAGTCATAAGTGTGAAAATGGTCATTAGTCACTTTTTTGCTGTTGTAACATTGAATGGTCACTAAACAAACTGTTGTAAATTGAGGACTACTCACTACCAATGAATGCACATAACCACTGAAACAAAATTAATAAATGTTATAGACCCTAGAAATAATCACTGATATGAATAGAATCAAAGAATTGTTTGGAAAAGATACATGCAAATTAGAAGTTTGGGGAAGATAATGACCCATAGCTTTCAAGGTCTTGAAGACCTTTTATTTATTTAACTTTGAAAGTTAAACAAACATTAAAGATTAAAGCATTACCATATACAATGTAATAATAAACCAGATACTATACATTTGAAACAAGATAAAATAAACTCACATGTAGAAACATAGCATGAAAATAGGCCAATAAAGTTCACAGGAAAGCCATCCAAATGAGAGACAGATTATGAGGAAGGAAATTCCATCTTCACAGTGTCACAAACCCTAAGGTCTGGTCCTAGGGCTCAGTAAAACAAACTTCAGATGGAAACAGATTTGCCAGACCTTGACAATGATAGACATAAACAAGGCCTGCAATGGAGAGGGCAAACACACATTCATATAAGGCACAGCAGTCATATTCCTGTTATCATACTCCTGTTAATGCTATGTCCAAAGTGTTGCATCCTACAGCACATCAAAGAAAGGACTAAACATCACTGAAAGTCCTGATCCATCTAATCAACTGCTACAAAGCCTAGAGTAGGTGGTAAAATGAATAATGAAGTGTAATCTGTCTGAAGATATTCCTCACAAGTTCTAGAATAAGTCCATCCCAAAGATGGACTTTTTTCAGAAAGTCCAGTTGCCTCTTGAAACAGCATCTTTGGGACAACCATTACCTGGATGACTGAGAATCTCCACAGACATTTAGTAATTCAAAGATGTGCTTTGAAAATTGAATGTAGCAAGCGCAGCACCTCTCTCTCCTATTCAGTAAAGAAGTCTAATGCTTTTCAGTGAGCTGAAAAAGAAAAAGGTCACTTTATTTTTAATTAGTGGATTTCTTAACAGACACTGATAATATTATGTCAGGGAATTGCGCAGCAGGTGTTCAAATGAAATCAGACATGGATTCGTAGTTTTATATAAATAAATATATTTTACAATGATATATACAGCAAACTAGATAGTAAGGCAAACAGGAGCATCATGAAGTAAATTACAGAGTACATAGGGCTGAAGAAAAAGGCAGGAAAAAAGGAAACTCTCCCACCATGCCCATAGCAACCAATCACAGCGCAGATTGCCTCACGCAGAAGCCAGCAATTTGCCAACTAATCAACTATAACTCTGTTCTGACTCACTGCATAACCCCACTGCTCAAGTTATTAAATTTAAATATCTTAAAATAATAATAATGTAATAGACCACCTTAAAATAGTTGCAAAAAAGTAAACGTTGAACCATGCCAAAAGAGTAAAGACTTCCTCCCATGTGCCACTCAGAGCAAACTTTAGTGTTCAATTGCAACCTAAGATTTATTCATACTCTGAAATTCAATATTTATTTCAAGGAACATGAAAAGCACTTTAATCCAGTAAAAAGCAACATTACCACCAGGTGATAAGAGTTGCAGTTTCCCACCACAAATCAATGGATAATTCAATTGAGTTTACTGTTTACGTCATATCTAAATTTGTACAGAATTACTTTTGAATAAACCAGGGTTATCAAAATGTTCTTAAAACTATCCAGATGATTACCTCTTGGTGGAACAGAATTAGAATTTTCTGTATCTGTTTGCTGTATTATTTGGGTTTTTTAGGTTGTTATAGAACATATTTTGTAGCCTCACAGAAATGGCTTTTAAAGAAATAAATAAGGGAAGGAATACAATTTTGGTAAGGGGATGGGTACTTTAATTTTTCACCTCTGGTTGAGACTCTAATTTGAATTCCCGGAACATTACATATTATGCTTATTGGGGGGAAAATCCATTGACTTTGCAGTGTTAATAAGAGGCAGAGAAGAGGCAGAGAAACCTGAATCAGGGCCAGAATTTAGAAGCAGCCAGAGTTGATTCCATGCTAATGTCCAGATTGGATCCTATTTGTAATTACTTGCATAGGTAGGAAGAGATAACGTTGATTGCTATAAAATGAACAAAGAACTAGCTGGATTGGGATTGCATCAGAAAGATAGTTATTTTCAGTTCCACAGATCCAATCAAATTTTCTCAGTATCTGAGAAATTCTTTTCACTTTTAAGAAGCCATTCATAGTCTTAATTGCACAAATGGCACCCCGTTTAGCTTAGCCCTTAACTCTCATAGCCATTTTTGTTTTAAAATAAAATGGAACATGGATCTTCAAACTTTTTATGAGCATACTTGAAATTTAGAGAACCTAACTTGACTGACACTTTTTATCCATTCGCAAAGTACCCCTTGCTCTAAACTGCAAACAATGGAAAAAAAGGAAATTTTATTGCAATTGTCTGGTAAGTAGAGATGCTGGCAATATGGCACTTGAGAGAGTTAAGCAGTTATCTGAACCAGAGTGGAAACAGTATGTTCAAAGGAGGGAGAATCTGTCTTTTGGGGATTATGAGTTCACCTTTCTCATTAATTCACTAATACTCCCATCACAGAAATACAAATTGCTGAGGCCAAAATCAAGGTGTTTGCCCTAAATCTGAATACAAATGGGTCAGACCATATAATATTACTACAGCAAATCCAGAAAAGTTGTAGGGCATGAAAGTTCTTATCATATAATAAGAATTCTAACTACAAGCTAACAAAAACAAACCCTACTGAATAAATTAATAGAAGCCATGATTGTAAAAAAATCTCAAGAATGTTAGTTTACCCGAATATCTAATAATAATGAGTACACAGTTTTACTGATGTCTTTTCAAAATGCTTTCCTTTTCCTTGTTAAAATGAGATTATATGGCACTTATCAATCTTTTGTTTCAGTTCTAAATAGAAAATATTATTGTGGATTACATATCTAACCATATACAATGCACTCAAAAGAAATGATAGGTACTATACAGTCAATTATTGAAATGATTTTGAGCCAAGACATGAACATAAATACCTTTAGTCTACTAACATGGTAATTTTTAGTTTTGTGTCCGGAAATCACAAGGAAGGTTTGGTAAAATAAAAGTGATTAAGTACCCATCATGTTTTTCAAACTTCTTCTAAAAGGGATCATGAAACTGGCTTGTTAGATGGCAGAGCTTTCATCATATCACACGCTGAGCTGCTAATGAAATGATGGGATTGTAGAATTTTAATCATTTTCTGCATAATAGATCTCCTGGATAGAAGGCTTGCATTATACTGTACCTGCTTGAAAAGTGAGCCTGAAATTAAACATGCAACATATGGAAAATATGAAGCATATACTTGCACACTTATCAAAACAGCTTATTCTCTTTTTTGGCCCAAATGACATTTTATTGGAGAAGATTTGAGCCTCTCCACTGAAATCAGCATTACAGATATGTAAAATAGAAAGAGACTGAAGATCCACCCATCTGAATACAAAAGTCCTCCTTTTGTATTTTTTTCACTTTTTCCACTCCCCAATCAGTTTATAATAGTTTTAAGCTAATCAGTTCTCAGTTGTCTAACAGGAGAACATCAGTACTCCTTTCTTATTCTTCTCCTTGCTCATGGTTTGTCCATTTGGCTGATGATTTTTCTAAATAAATAAGAATGGTTGCTATGGAAAGAGAGATCCAGTCCAGTCCTTTTGTACTCTGTTGCATTTAAAAGACCTGTCATTCTGGCATGAGGGGAAATACTGACCCAGTCAGCAAGAAGGTAGAGCAAAACAAGGCTCTGCCACTTGGAAAATGGACCAATGACAAATTCTGAAGAGCTTCAATATGGTAAATAGAAAGGCTGGATTTTCTGCTATTCTAGAGACATTGCAGCTGAACTCAATATCATTGGCTCAATTGCTCAGCACAATCAGGTCACACAAGTGCTAATCTATTTTTAGAACTGGACAAAAGCCCCTTGTCCTTGAGAACTAAGTTATTGGTGAAAAACAAAAGCTAAGCTCAACATTTCTCTCCTCATTTTGAATGAGAAGAATATTGCAAAACTTCCTATTCAAGATGCTACTCCATATATGAAAAACTGGTCTTGGGAAAGATATGCTACATTCTGTACCAAACAGGTTTTAAATATACAAGTATTAAAGTGCAATTAATTTTGTGAATGTACTGTTGGTAATGATGCACCTCAAAAATAGATATTCTGCATGCTGGATCACGCAGTTTTGCTCCAAGGACAGAGCTTCCCAAATTATACATCTTGAGTTCATTATCTTGCTGCCAAATACACTGACACCTTGATGTGGGATTTTCAACCCTGACATGTAAGGTCTTAATTTCTGCCCAACAAAAGACAATCAAGGAGCCATAAGCAACCACATCAATGACTAGAGATCACACAGCCAAAACTGGAGGAAGGCATGTTCCTTAAAGTTACCTATCAGATGACATGAAGTATGAACAACTAGGAAAAAACTACATTCATAAATATAAAAGAATGAAATACATGAAATTAATATTGTTTTAATATATGAAGATACCTTCTGTACTAAGCTTCAAGAAAAACATGGCATATTACTAAATATGTCAGAATGAACCTTGAGGCATTGCTCTTCCATAAAAAATATTTGTACAGGAAAGTTGGCATATCATATAAATGAATAATATTGTGCATACTCTGAATATCATTTTGCATCCATATAGCTGAGCAATGGAAGGAGATGGATATGAAATCTATTGGAAAGACATATCACCTTGGCCAAATAGCAAATATCCTTTCCCTTTAGCTTTACCTCAGTCTTCTTTTCTTAACTAACATGGCACAAATATTTCAGTTTGCATTTTTAATCTTATTCCCTATAGTATCTGAACAGAAGATGAACCAAAAGCAAAATCAAATACCTTAGTCACAGCCACAAAATCTCAAAATAGACAAGTTAATACCTGTCTAACACTACAATCAGTTATTATCCTTGTTTTACATTATAATTAACAATTTTCCTAGTGAAGTTGATTAATTAAACAAAGAAAAAGGTTGTGAAGACAGAAAGATAGTGAGATTTAGAACAATCCAATGGATCTTATTAAAGTAACATATGTATGATTAACTAGTCTCATGGGCAGAAGTTATAAATGTGTGGTTCATTTATTGACCTCCTTTTTTATCAGGAACAACTTCATTCTTTGGGTGGCTAGGCAGATGATGTGGAAAGGCAAAATGGTTTGTAAAGCCATAATGCTTGTATACACTTTCCAGATTGTATTAAAAGACATGCATATAATAGAGAAGGGATTTGTCTTAGGAAGAAAGAGATGATCCAATAGATGTAACCCTTCCTTGGGGGAGACGAAGTATTTTTCTCTACCATAAATATATGTATTGAGGATTTGTAGTCATAGATAATCTGGCATGGTAACCAGCTTACTTAATGCAAGGATAATAGATATGATGCTTTATCTACTATATATGCTTAAATACACTAGAGAGAAGATATTGCTATAGAAAAAAAATTATGGGAGACTATATAAGATAATGTAGAATGCTATCTAATAAATTGAACATCTGGGTATCTAAAGAAGACTTTTCAAAATATTTAGAAGTATCCTAGATAGTCTAAAATATTTTATTATTCATATTATTTAATATAACAAAGATACAATTTCTTTATTAAGCTACATCTTATTTTTTCCTTAAACACCTGGACTGACAAGTTAACAAGGCAGAATTTTTCTAATCACCATGAAATTCTAGCCCCTTGTTCTGCAAGTAAATAGCTAACATAGAAATAACCTGAGCAACTATGGATTTTGCAAATTATAGGATGTAGTGAGGTATACAAGAATTATTTCAAGAAGAAACAATGCAGGAGGACATGACCAAGCATTTCAATTGCACTTCTCTCTACAAGGGGGAAAACATTTGTAATAGGATTTTTTTTTAAAAAATCCCTGAATTCTGGAACTACTGAAGGAAGGATGTTAAAGTATGCCAAGGTAAACTTTCTGTATATTTTGCTATAAAAAGATGTTCTGGGTGTCGCTGCCTGGGGTTTGAACATCTTATTTCCAACTATTATATTTGTAGAGACTCTAAAAATCTGTCTCTATGTCAACATGAATTATCTTCTACCTCAGCATGCCTTTAAATATATATATATATATCTCATCCTCAGAAAAGTATTTTAGTGCCTACACTAAAGCCTCACATGAGGCATTTTTTCCTCTACCTTGCAGGTCCACTTGAAAGCAATGCTAGTTTTATAGAGATTAGGCCACAAAGATAAAAACTCATCTTAAGCCAACAATTACAGGGAGTCTTCAATTTACAACAGTTCATTTAGTGACTGCTCAAAATTATAATCGCATTGAAAAAAAGTGATTTGATGACTGTTTTTCACAGTTTACAACCTTTGCAGCATCCCATGAACATGACAACAAAATTCAGATGCTTGGTAACTGTTCATATTGATGATGGTTGCAGTGTCCCGGGATCATGTCATCACCTTTTGTGGCCTTCTGACACGCAAAGTCAATGGGAAAGCCAGGTTCACTTAACAACCAGGTTGCTAACTTAACAACTGCAGTGATTCACTTAACAAATGTGGCAAGAAAGGTCATAAAATCAGGCAAAACTCACTTAGCAAATGTCTCATTTAACAATAGAAATTTTGGGCTCAATTGTGGTCATAAATCAAGGACTACCTGTGTTATTAACTAGGGTCTTCTGGATTCTATTAGTCCGGGTTTGAAAATATTCTATGTAATAGAATTTCCTTTTAAAAATTGTCTTGCATAGTCTCTCTTTAAAAAATTTTTATTTTTTAAAAACAAAAATACAAATCTCTATTCACATTAACAGTGTTCATATCATTGTTGACACATACATGTCCTTTTACACATAAACATCAAATCTTATTTCTATCCTCCACCCATTTATACCTTCTATCCCAAACCATGTAATAGTCCGAATTATCTTTGCCTCTTAATTCCATTGTGAATTTATGCAGTTCCACACAATCCATTATTTTTTGCATCAAGTCTTCTTCAGATGGTATCTTTTCCTTCTTCCATCCTTGTGCGAAGGCTATTCTCACCACAGTTATGATATGTATAATGATGTATTGGATGACCTTGCTCAATTTTCCCTTAATTATTCCTAATAAGAATATTTCCGGTTGGATTGCTAATTTGTGATCTGTAATTTCTAATAACCATCTTTGTACCCTCATCCCTATATTGCATAGTCTCACTTGCCACTGTTTATTCTCTAAATCTAGTTCTAAGTCAATTTAGTGTAGAGATTACAGTGCTGGATTAGCAATTGGCAAACCATTTCTAAAATTCCCTTAGGCATAATAAGCAGCAGGATGTCTTTGTGTCAGTCATTCCTTCTTAGTTCAACCACTTAATAGAGTTGTTGTGGGAGAAAACAGGAAGTAGTAACATTAACCAGAATGTTGCCTTAAAATACAGGAAAACAAAGATGAAATAAAAATTAAATCATGTACGGTACTACACTTTATCAGCTCATTAAAAAGAGTAGAGAAGTGAGGAAACATTCTGAATTAAAACACATTAATTGACAAGTATTTTTACATTATTTTCACTTCGAACATTTCCAGGTTTCTTCAAGTAATTAATATTTTAAAGAAAAAGCAATTGAGCCAATTAAGTGCCCAACATTTGGACATTAAGGTAACTCAAAAGTATAAATTGCAGCAGTATTTCTGTTCTGTTTAATTCTAAATTCCACTCCTGTTTTATGTATATTTCATAGTTTGTATAGGGTTTTGTTTGGATCAGAAAAAAAACTGCTGAAGACAAAACTGATAACAATTTTGACATCTGAAGAATGAAAACTTTTGAAAGTCACATTTCTTAATATCAGTAATAATTATATCAAATTCAAAATGTCATATTTGGTGGTGGTGGTAGTATGTTAAATAGTTTAAGAAGTTCATCATGTTTTGTTTTCTAAGCAAAGTTAACCTGCATTTTGATTATTTCCACAAATATTCAAAATGAAAAGTTCATTGTGCAATTGAGCCAAATTAAATCAGTGTGTGTATGTACAGGACATTGGTTTGGGTCTCATCATGCTTTCTTATCATGCTCCTCAAAACACAAATAAATTAGAAAATACATTGATATTTTGTAGATTATATTGGCATAAAAGATTGCTATAAATACTTTTATATTAATATGTCTCTGGCTTAATGACATTATCGTATTGCAACAAAATCACAGCAACTCTGCAATTTCATTTTAGAAAATCTCCTCCAAAACACTTTACTACAGAACACAGAAATAAATTTTCATACCAAATGCCAGTTTCATTAATGCAGATATGCGAGTGAAATGTACTTAGAGTTGGTAAAAGAAGACACTGACTAAAAATGAAATGAACAGTTTCGCCTATGGCAACCATAGTGAGCAAAATATGGGAGCAAACAATATTATCTGAACAAAATTTAAATCCTGGTCTGTGGAGACAGTTCTTGCTGATATAAGCTAGTGCTTTTTGAAAAATAGAGTTCTGACATTAGTTATAATGGAAGTGATAATGCAGACTATTTTAAGGAGTTTGTTTTTCTAAATTGTTTGTTTTGTAATGTGATACATATATGATTGGTTGATCCAATCACTGCCTTTCTATAACTTCCTTGAGTTGATTGGCTGGAAAACAGCTAATACAGAAAAAAAACCAGGAGGAATTGTGTGATTCTTGCATATAGTAATAGTTCTATTAAAATATCCTTTTTGCTGTGATCTCTTTCTACTTGAAGAACTCTACTTGTTTTCTACCTGATCTTGATGTTGTTACTAGAAGAACAAAGGCTAATAACTAGCTAAACTACTGTAGACACTAATTTCCACTCTTCTGGAGATATATGTTTTAAAACCATCTTTAGATGTTTTTTTAAATTTAAAATTGCAGTAATTTGTGTGCTATATGAGGTTGAATGGCACAAATGCACTGAATAATATTGTAATATGTGTAAATTCCCTGCATTTTCTAAGTGGTTCCCTTTTTAACTGATTGAAATTAAGGTTGGTTTATTTTAATCAATGGGTAAAGACATGTCACAACACAGCAGAATTTGCTCTACTTCTCTCTTTCTGAAAAGCTTCCTTCTGTTTACTGTATTAAAAACATCATCCAAAAACATTAGAAACTGCCAAACTGTAGTCTCAAATTCACACTTCCTAAACATGAAAGCAATGTTAGCACTACATTTTATATGGATATTTACTGTATATGTAAACATCAAGACACATGGCATTTAATTAATTCTACTTTCTGTGTAGCACAATGAATAGAATATAATGAGCTACCAAATTCTTCTAGGCTAGTTACATGCCTCTGGAATTTAACATAAACCTTTGGTAGAAGTAAATATAGCAAGGAATATTGTTGGGAAAATATTAACTCAATATGTACCATTGTTGAAGGGATAGAGACTGTGCTTGCTATTTGAGTGTCTGGAGGAACTTCTTGTTTCTATCAAAATGATGAAGGCAGCATTGTGTCATTTTGCCACAAACTTCCCCATTTTGGGACATGTGTGCAACTCCATAATGTACAAATGGATGGTTGGACCTTGTGGAGAAACACTGTTTTCATCATTCTACCCATTTCATCCCTCATGCAGATATATGTATATTTCCTTATATGTAGAGATCCTACATATGAATATATCTCTTACATGAAAGATATAGATATCATCATGCATCTCCATTCATACATGATTGGTGTAGCCTATTTTAACCTGTTACTTATACTTTTTTTCTTTTAACATATAGGAATGTTACTAAATGTATGTTATCTTTTTCTACATAATGTTTGTGTGTAAAAAGAGAGGCATAGTAACATGTATTCTTCTTCACATATGTGCCAATCATTATTAAAAGACAAAGCTTCTAAACCTGTTTAGGCATTTCATGTTTTATGATGGGAAACATGTTCCCTACTCCAGTCATTCACAAAAGTTTTTTGTGGAGCCATGAACACACTGCAAGTAGGCAATAGTTGTAGTGGAATATCTACTGTACCTGCATTGATCTCTTCTATTAATTGAAACTTTCCACAAATAGGATTCTAGATTCTAGTGGTAGGCTCCATATTACACACTGATTTCCATGAATAGAAATAGAATGGCATTCAAATGTTGTTAAATTACAGTTCCAAGCCTACCTGGGAAGTACCACTTGCTACTGCTTGTCTTTATATATTTAACAAGTTCATACGTATCCCACACTACTTCTTACAAGATGTGATCAACCATATTTATTGTGTGACAATATTTCTTTCTTGTGCATTTAGTTGTTTTTTCTTCTGCTCAATCTTATTTAATTTTGATTCTCAAAGATTCCCTGGACAAGTCCTTATAGTTTTTTTGGCAAGATTTGTCATATGTTTTGCCATTATCTCCTTCCTAGGAACTGACAGAAAGTGACCATTCTATAGTCACTGAGATGGCTTTGTGCCTCAGTTGGGACTAGAACTCACATCTCCCAGTTTCTTGCCTTGTACCTTAACCCATACACCAAATTACTCTTCTGTTTTCTGTTTGGAGTAAACATTGTTTTCTATATAAAAATCTGTAAGTATCTGGAAGATCCATCAGTTAATTTCTTCTCAATCTTAGACCAGCATAGAAACCTATCATAAAGATTTGATCATAGTTATTATTAAGGATTTCACATTTAATGTATAGTGAATCTATATCATACACTGTGATAGAGAAACAGAAGGAACATTACAAAGTGCCATTTTCACTCTTTTCTCAGCTCTCCAGAGACTGAAAAACTAAAAAAAACGAAGAAAAACCTTATATAAATGAAATGTGTGTTTAGAATTTATATACATTAATGTAAATCCAAATCATATTTAACTCTGTCATTCCTCAGATATTCGAGATCTTATAGCACTTTTAAGAATCTTTGTGTATCAGGATAATCAATAGATTACTTTTGCTGTGTTTAATTATTTGAATTTTAGTCTTTTGTGTTTATAATTTGCCCCAGAAATGTCTATAGAGATTCTCAGTGATCCAGATCATGGTTGTCCCAAAAGTGCTTTTTCAAGATGCAATTGGATTTTCTTGTTTTTCTTTGAAGAAATTTCATTTGTCATCCATTCTTCAGCTCTGACTGGTGGGCAATGGAAGGATTTACTGTATATTCCTTGCAAACAGCTGGTCATTTGCATTCTTTTAGAGGATTGTTGAGGCCACTGGAGGTTTATCTCTTGAAAAAGCATCTTTGGGATGCCCCAGAAACATTTCTTATTGATCAAACTAAAATATAAATAAATATTCTTAAGTAATTATAAGTAAATATTGTAGAAGCAATGTTTTGATTAAATACACAGGAAGAACAGCCAGAATAATCTGTATAACTTTACTCTTCAGAAGGCAGTTCTGTTTGTGTGTTATTTTTCAAGTTTGGACTAGCTTTTTCATCTATTTTTCATCAGCCATTCATAAATTGAACATTTCTTAATAGTTCTATAATAGTACATAAATTGCAATACCTGAAGGTTTTAAAAGTAAGTAAAGCCTAATGTGACTTTATACTGTATGTTGGAAACTAACTTGTAATATTTTTCCTAAAAGCAAAGGCACATGTGGTCTGGTTTGTTGTTTTATTATTGTTATGGAAAGCATTGACTTAATTTGGGCAGTGGTTTAATATAGCAATACACTTTTTTTGCAAGCTTTTTTCTCTTTAAAGCACTGCTATAACCTGAAGCTGCTATAAACTGAAAAGTGTATGGTGTGTAGATAGGAATGAAAGAATAAATATAGTACTGTGCAAATTCTGTGTAGGAGACAAGATCATTTTTTTAAAGTTTGTAATTTCTCATCTTCATAGAATTTAAAGAGCAATGCCAAAGTTTAATGCTCTGTTTCTGAGATTCTAAGAACATTCATTAGCAGCAAAAAGCAAAATACTTATCTTAACTGGATTCTTCTTATGATCTAGCAGGGCTTCCTTTGTGTTTCCTCTATCAGCATGAGCAAGTTGGCATTCAAACAACACATATGTTTCTACATTAAGAGTTCTATATAGCTTTTAGCTACATCATATACATATTTAGATGTCTATTGTGACATTATTATCTATCTATTATATGACTTTTTAAAAATTTGTATTGGCAGATATTTTTTTAAGAAATAAAGTAGTATTTCCGAAGGAAACTATGTGAAATCTTTGCCTCAAACCACCGGAAACTGTTTTGATTGCCTCACAATATACTGCCTTTGAAAGCAAGAATTTCTCTTGTGAATTGTGTTGATTATTAGATTCTTAATTGTGATACCTTAGTTATAAAATTAAAACTTCTGCTGTTTTAACTACAATGACTACAAACTATTGGTAGTTGGTCAAATCCACATCTGGTTGAAGCAGTTCTTATTTTATATTTAGTGTTGCTGTGGAGTTAAGTCATTGATGCCGCAGAGAACAAGGGAAATATTGGTTTTTCTAATGCCATTGTTGGGAACGTTTATAGAATGGCATGATACTCATTAAAATGAGACTCTTTGAAGTTACTTCTAAAGGTGTCCTGGGGAGTTAATTTTCAAGGAATTTCTAATGGAAACCACAGAGATCTGAAAATGAGGCCCACAACACCTTAACAAGGCCAGCAGAAATCATTTAGGAGGAGGTGACATGACACATTTCAATGTTTTTCCTTGTTAAAGCTATTGGCACCATTCAGCAGGCACCTACATGGGGCAACAATAGAGGCAATCTGGTCTGCCACATTCAGCCTATGTCACCAGATTTCATAAGACACTGCCTGCTGATATTGGTGAGTCTAATCCCTAAAGGTTTAGAAAAGTGTCCTAGAAATCTCAAAAACTGAGGTGACAGCAGGCTGAAGCAATGCATTTGCCCTAGGCATATGTCTTATGGGTTTTGCCTTAGTTACGAACCCATCTGCTAAACTTCCTACCATCTTGCATTGAAAATCAGAGTATAATGGCTTTTAATTAAGCAGAACCATAGCTAAGTACACACAGGTAGGTATCTTAAGCTGAGAAAATGAATTCAAATCAATCTCTACTAAATGAAAGTGCTTCTGTCTTTGCACAATTAGAAATTGAGTAAATGTCCTCTAAAGGGATCACATTCTTTATTTTTAAAGTGATTAAACTTAAGATCTGACAACTATAGTCAGATAACTTGTTTTATTATTCAGAAACATAAAATTGAATTATGTATATATGTAAAATTGTACAAAATCACATATATCATCATGTGAAGTTTGTGATGCCCGTCTGCTCAGGGTGAACTCTCTTAGCGATAATTAGAAACAAGTACATTCAAATTAGTCTTCAGAGAACCAAGTCCCACTTTGTAAAACATCTTCTTAGGCTGAGAAAGATTTGTTTATCGGGCTGTGATTGCTGCAAGAATAGCAAGTCCACCTTGCTTGGATTTGACTTCAACTGGTTCTATCCACTCCGGACTGTCAAAGCCTCCATACACTGGGAAAGAATATCAACAGAATATTTCTACAGCCCAGGAAACTGATGCATATCTGGATATTATTAGCGTACTGATAATAATATAGCTCAAATTATTGTATCTTCCCCAGTGGTTTGATATAGATGTTAAATACATGAGATGAGCAGTTGCTAAACCTAGACTATACCAAGAAACAGATACCAGGTGTTTCTAAAACTATTTTTAAGTTTTATTAAGATTGGCTATTGTAACACAATTTTGCAAATCATAATGTGCTTATCCTTTTATCTTCATGTGAATTTGGGATATTTTTATCACTCCTCCCTCTCTCTGCCAAACCTTAACCTGGGCTTCTGCAATGTTTATTTGCTTGTTGCCTCTGTTGGATCTTCCCATCAAGAGCAACCTCTTACTATATCCCATATATCAGACCATTCCTTCCCCATAACTGCAGACCATCCTCTTAGGAAGGAGAAGATACACTGTAAGGCAATGTTTCATCTTCCTGATTCCCAAAGATAGTCTGGTAAATCAGTGTCGCCAACCGGTGGGCCACGAGAAAATTTTGGTGGTCCACAGAGGAATATCACACCCAGAGCACCCCCCAAAGCAATTAACCCAGGCTACATGGGAACACAAGGCTTGCGTCAGAAAAACACAAGGTAGTGAGGAGAGGGGGGACGGAAGGGCGGAGGGGGGAAACTTGCCTGGCCACCAGGCTGCTTTCCACTTTTTTCTTCTAAGCAGGTTAGGAATGTGGCTGCCTTGGAGGGTGTGTGTGTGTGTGTGAGAGAGAGAGAGAGACAGAGAGAGAGAGCTCTGTGTTAGATTGGATCTCTCTCTCCCCCTCCCCCTGAGAACAGAGATCAAAAGCAGGAATGTGACTGCCTTGGAGAGGGTGGAGTGTGTGAGGGATCTCTGTGTATTTGTGTGTGTGTGTGAGAGAGAGAGAGAGAGAAAGAGAGAGAGAAAGAGAGAGGGAGGGACAAAGGTTAGATCAGATCTCTCTCCCTCTCTCTCCCTCTCTCTCTCCCGCCAATGTCAGCAAGCCACCATCACTCAAAATTCATATTAATGGTCCAGGAATTTAAAATTATGAATTTGGTGGTCCCTGAGGTTCAAAAAGTTGGCAACCCCTGCAGTAAATTATTATGGTCAATGCTATCAAAAAACTACAAGAGATCTAAGAGGAGCAAGAGAGGTATATAAATTCTATCTAAGTCCCCAAAGGAGAAGTTTGGAAACTAGCCAATAGTAATTTAGGAACAAAGGATTCAGAGGTGGCATTTTTAGAGAATAGACCACAATCTATTGCTTGACTGTAGGCAACTCCCTTCACACAGAGAGGGATTATCAATCTCATGGATCCAAGTGATCACTTCCCCATTCACTTCTCACAAAAGCCAGAGATCCAAAGGATTTATATATGGCAGAAGACCTCACCTCCACTTCCTTGGAAGTCACCCATACAAAGAGAATCCTAATAATATGGGTAGGCAATGCCCTAGTCACTCCCCAAATTCTGATGAGTCAAGATTGTGGCACTTCTCTGTCAGCAAAGTATTATGCAAACTGATTTTAGCAGCCAACTGAAATGACTTGTCTCCAAAAGGAAGGTCAAAACCTAAACAAGACCGCAGGACAAGTAACTGATACAATAACAGTGAGCCTACTTTACCACTCTTAACAACTAATGTGAACACATAACCATGTTTATTCAGTTGTTTTTTGCCTTTTTCTATTGAGGTTCATGGGTGTGTGTGTGTCTGTCAATCATGGTGCCAACTAGGATCCACCTTCAGAAAGAGGCTGTTCAGGAACCACTGAGTCCAGTACCCAGCCTTTCCCCTGTTGCAGAGGTTTACCAGGCACTGACCAATTAATTGGAAATTTTAAATATTATTGCATGGAATACATTTTAGCTATTAATTTGGTATGGCAGAGTAGATGGTAGTATATACTGAATACATTAAAATGATGATGACACAAGTGACTGGAGTACACAGTGGCATTTTATTAGTGCTTACATGCAGCAACCACTGGGACAAAATCTAAAATTTAGGATTACAATTTTGATTTAAAAAAAGTATTGAAGACTACAAATGCAACAAAACTGATGGTTCATGCATTTTCACATTCTACACACATAGGCGCAACTTACATCATGACTTTTCATTTTGTGGAGAAAAATCGTTGTTCAACAAGAAAAGCTGAACTTTTCTTTATGCAAGACCTGTTTGGGGATTTAATATATGGCTATACAGGTTTATGCATTTTATCACACTAATATATAAAAACTGGAATTATCCATGCTGAATGAATCGGATACATCATTCATGATAAACTGAAATATATGTACTTGAGATTCCTTTGATACTTGGTTTACAAGATTTAGTTGGCTAACAATCTTTTAGGGTGTGATAATGTTAAACCAATTGTAAAATTATTTTAAAAATTTAAAATTTAAAAAAAGATAAAGTGCTGTAGCAATTGTATACTAAAAACTTTTAATAACAGTAATGAAATCTAGAACTATATTGAACATTCATAAAAAGGAAAATTAGGAAGATATTTCATGTTTAAAATACTGGGAGGAGAAACAGTTTAATGGAACTAATACTGCCTTTTTTTCCTATCAATGCTGTGGCTTTTTTTTCAGTTGCTTTGAAATCAGGAGGAAATTAACATATTTAAAACACATTTTCAAATACGTATATTTGCATTCCTAACACTCTATAAATGCACCACTTGTGCACAGGCCTTTGGATAGATAGCCATTTTACATTGTTAATAATATTCAGTGCAGCAATAACTTTAAGATATACATTTGATCTCTTTTAAGAATCTGAACAAAAGTTTTAATGAAGGCAGAACGGAATAAGTCATTAAAATGCTTAACAGAGATTATTATTCCAATTGAAAAAGCCTACAAAATACAGGTAATGTTTTCATAGCCGGACCATTACAAATAACCCTAGATTTAAGACCAACAATAGATTAGCCAACTATAATCTATGGATAATTCTATATTCAATGAAAAATGGTAATTAATCTGAAATTACTGTTCATGCAAGGTATCACAAGAATGTGTGAAATACAGTATATGCTTTCCCAATATTACCATCAGGTAATTTCAATAGATGTAATTTGATTTTAAACAATGCTTCAGAATTTATTTTGTGTGGAATATTATTGAAAGCAGCATTCTATTTTAAATAAATTAATGAATTATATGCTTTGCAGAGAATAATAAGCTCTTAAAACACATTAATACTGGCTGTGATTTCACCAACATCATATTTAAAGCAAAATTGCTCTCTATATCATTAAAGAGATGTAGACGCAATAATTATGCTTTCAAAGGCGATCCCTGCTAATTTATATTATAGCTGGTACTTTGTGCTTGCTTCTGTAAAAGATTTATAAAAGGAAATTTTGTACCTCTTTTGAAGTTTCAGTTATTATATACTTAAAGAAATTGATATTAAGAAGTTGGTCACAAAGCAGTATTTAAATTATATTAATAAATTTAATATATAAATTATAAAGAATTGATATTTATATACATTGCATTGAATTTATTTATGATGTCTTTTAACATAGCTGCCTTTTGTGATTTTTATAATTAACTATTGTAAATTTAAAATATCCTTTAATTCACTTTTGTATCAAGCAGAAATTAAAAGTAGAGAATTTAAGCAAAACAAAAAACAAAACCTTTCATAAAGCTTAACTTTATTTAATTCTAAGAATTAAACACTTTACACTCCAGCCTGTTAATATTTCTTATTAAGATTAACCAAGTTAATTTGAAAACTTAAAAAGTTTTTAAAAATTAAATATTAAAAATTCCAACATATAAAGTGGTTTACATTCATCTGGTGTATTTGAAAAACACATGTAGAGAGAACCTAATAATTTAAAATAATGGAATCTCAGATTAAATATCAATGGCCCAAGAATTTAAATAATGTAAGTGAAAGTCATTAAATGTGTTACTATGCAACATCTGAAACCTTTCAACTACCAACTGATTTTTAAAATATATTCTATAGAAACTATGAAAATAAACACTTATTTTAAATGCACAAGTTAATATTAACATAGCTTACAATTTGTACTTTATTTGAATTATAGAGGAAAAATGTATGCTAGCATAGCTTAGAATTTGTACTTTATTTGAATTATAGAGGAAAAATGTATGCAAACTATCTCCCAAAATAAACCAAAGTCTAATAATCCAAATGGGATCTCTGTTCGTGGCACAATATGCTGCTTAATGTGGTTAAGAAAATTTAAAAATACAAGGAATTGTTGCTCTTTCTGATAATACATTAAGCTACTTTTGTTACAAAAGGGTTTTAATCAGTAATACATAATCAAAAACAAAAGTTTCTGAATTAAACTTATTATTACTCTGAAAAAGGAAAAATATTTTCCATTTTTCTTCATAGAAATGTTTGTCCATGAAAAAATGTGCATTACACAATCAAGAAGAAAATTGAAGAAAAACATCATTTCATTCTTCCCAACACTGCATCCTCCTTATGTCTAAGCTTATTTGCACTTCATACTAGCAATCATTCTGCCTGAATTTTTATAAAATAAAGGATTACAATATAGTAAACAATATTTTCTGTATGGCAATATTTTCCATTAGAATTGCATTTACCACTATGAAATAGTTGCACAACAATGCACATAAATTTATTTAGTCAGAGACATGCTGAGTCACTATATCCATCGCTCTTTAATAGAGGACAATATTTGACTCTGACAAAGAATACAGTACTGAAATAATTGCAATCAATTTTAAAATATAATTTCCTATATTGGAGAAAACAAGCAAGTTAATCTCAATCTCGTCTCAAATATTGCAGAATCCAAATGATGCATATGTGTATACAGGCAAACCCCTAAACACACATGTATACGTTGGCTGACATATTAATATTTAGAAAGTTCCTGTCAGCTTTTCTCCCCATATTCTTATAAATAAACAAATGAGGTATTATCCACTTGTTTCTTCTGTTTTATTTCTCTTGTTTAAAATATGCATCTGTGTGCTTAAACCAATGGCACGCTGTACCTTTATATATTAAGCTCTGTTCTATCCATATAGATTATGGAATTTGCCATTTGAAAAGCTCACATTTCTTCAACAGCACAAATGTAATAAAAGCTCTACTTCATCCCCTCAGGCAAAAATGTATGATCACCTCATTTAGTAGTGATTCCTAAAGTACATCACATTTTCCTTCATATTAAGAGCTGCAAAACACATTCTGACTATGCACATTCATTCTGGAAGCATGCTGCAAAATCCCAAAGTGTTTGAATGAAGTGCAAAATAAATATTCAAGTATGTATATTAGATGACTATTGTACACGATTATCCAAACTAACCATAATATTTTGAAAATAAAGCATACCTGTAAGTACATGTTCAAGGTAAAGGAATGTCCTGCAGCAAAAGGAGTTTACATCTATCTTGTAAAACCTGGAGTTTATATACAGATTCAAGAACTAATACTAACTTAAATCTGGAGTCAAATGCTTTTAAAACAAAACATGAGTATGAAATTTACAATATCAAAACACTGGACTAAGCAATCCATCCTCTTAATTAATACCAAGGAGTGTTGGCATTAGCTTAGGTTTTTGAAAATTTGCCAGCTCGACGAGAAGGTTCATATGGCACTCGTAGAATACTTGGAGTTTCTTCCATTACTCGTACTAAAAGATTGTCAATATAATCCTCAAGTTCACGAATGTGTGTATCTTTTTTCTTCAGTTGTTCTTTGTGTTTCATCAACTCCTGTAAGACCTCTTCATATGTAAGATTACGATATCCTGTTGCAGCATCAAAAGGATTTCCATCCTAGAATAAAGATATTTTTATATTTTTATTTATATTTTTATTTTTTTATTTTTATTTTTTTATTTTTATTTTTATATTTTTATTTTTATATTTTTATTTATATTTTTAAGATGACAGAATTAGAAGCATTGCCTTAATAGAAAAATGTGAATCAGAGGCCTCACAAAAGTTTCTCCATATATTTCTCCAAAGGCACTGTAGAAGCACAATTAAATAAAGAGCAAAGAAATGCACTTATGACAAACACTTCTGTATAAATACTGCAAATAAGTCAAGACCCATTTCTGTCTTGAAATGTCTTGAAACAAACAGCTTACAGGTAGTTCTCACAAGCTCAGTTGGGACCAGAACCTCTGTCATTAAGAGATGTGGTCTTTAAGTCATTCATACCCAATTTTATCACCACTTTTAAACAGCTTATAAGCAAATGTGGCTCTCCCCGTTGATTTTGCTTGTTGGAAGCCACTGAGGAAGTCACAAATGGTGATCATGTGTCCTCAGGAGTCAACAAACACCATAAACACAGGCCAATTGCCCAGTGCTCAAATTTTGTTCACATGACTGTGGGGATATTGCAATCTTCTTAAGTGTGAGGGCCAGTCATTAGATACTTTTTCCAGTGCTGTCATAACTTTGAACATTTGTTAAACAAGTGGTCATAAATTAAGGATTACTTAACTTCACTGTATCACTTCATGTAATTTCAACACTGCTCTAACTTTGTTATCATAGCACAGGGGTGTCAAACTCAAGGCCTGGGGCTGGATCTGGCCCATGGGGTGCTTAAATCTGGTCCATGGGACGGCTCTGGAAACAGCAAAGGACCACAATGCCTCTTCCAGCAAAAACAGAGCTCCGGAGGCTGCAGATGGCACTCCTGAGCTCCGGTTTTGCTGGCAGTGGGTTGCAGGAGGCCGTTGCAGCCCAAAACAGAACACAGGAGCCCATTTTCGCTGGCAGAGTGCTTGGGCCACCAGAGGTGTCCCCAACACAAGTGATGTTGAACTGGCCACACCCACCCTGGCCACTTCTCCCCAAGGTCAAACACAACCCTGATGCAGTCCTCAATGAAATTGAGTGTGACACTCCTGTCATAGCACATCCTACATAGCACTGTATATGATGATGTCACAAACTTCATGAATTAATGAATAATTAGAACCCCATTTTTAAAGAAATGCAGAGAACATTTAGTAAATGTGTTCTATATGTTATATGAATTGGTAAAAATCAAGGATACTGATATTACTACCATTTGGAAGCTGCAGATAATATTTCTACATCACAGTCAATTTTAATCATATAATTTCAGAACTATTCACTAGATGTGACTTTCTGTGTGCAAAATTTCATGTAGGTAAACATGAAAAAATCAGGAAAGCTATTTTATTTGTTCCTCACTAGAAGTTGTAATGTTGTTTATAAGTAACAAGAGGCAACAAAAGTTTCACACATTTTCTCGAATCAGCCATTGGACATCAAGAATTATAAGATTTGGAATATTTCTATCGTTTCTATCAAAACTGCTATTCCAACATTTTTTTGTTTAAATTAGTGGTTCCCAAACTTTTTCAGTCCACTGCCTCCTTGGTGCTACAAACCCATCCTCAATGCCCCCCACCCAGGGGCGGGATTCAAATTTCTGTGGGCGTGGCCTAATTTGAGGGTGTGATTTGTTGGTAATGTGATTGGTGGTGTGGCTTGCTGGTCACGTGACTGGATAAGCGTGGTCAGGTGACTGGCAAACCAAATACGAGTGGTCTTCACTTAATGGCCGGTTGCTTAGCAAGTGTTCTAATTTATGACTGGCCTCCTCAGAACTACTTGACCTGTTTTTGGAGTTTTTGGAGTTTTTGGAGCAGGTCATTGGACAAGAATAGGCAAAGCATCTCTGATTAGATTCTAGTAGTGAATAAAATCTAATCAGAGATGCTTTGCTGATTCTTGTTGATTTGTTTTATTTG
>JANHFN010004164.1:100985-111314 GCA_032468175.1 Toxicocalamus goodenoughensis
TCTGACCACCGCTGCAACCGCCTTCAGGAAAGGGAGTAATGGCCAGCTGAGGAGGAGAGATGTGGCTCTCCTCAACCATGCTGGCAGTCTCCCCCCTCTTCACCACCTCTACAGAGTGGCTTAGCCTAAAATCCAGCCGACTCAGGGTGCTCCAGCGGCAAGCCCAGACTGAAACTGCGCACAATCATGGAATTATTTTGATTTCATGTTCACACCCTAGTCAATCAAATGTCATAATCTTCTTTCATTTGTTCCAGATCTTTCTTCTCACTGTTGCTGTTTGATTGACCTTTTTCAGGCTCTGTAATTTCAGTTGAAGTACAAAATCTATAGAGTACTAGTCAAACAAGTCACAAGTTTTGGTGTTAGGAGACACTTGTCGATCCATATAATATAAACTGTGTATGATGTTGTCCTCCAGGATGATCAGACTTTAAACAGTGTATTTTAATAACAGGCTTCAAAAATATATAAACCTTGAACCACGTTAACATTTTCAGTGAATTGTACAGTGCTATTTGTTCTTGGAATAAATTCATATAAAAACAAGTGAGATTTTTTTATATGCGTTTAGTGGCTGTCACAAAGAAAAGGGGGCCAATCTATTTTCCAAAACACCAGAAGGCAAGAGAGGAAATGATGGATGGAAACTAATCAAGGAAAGAAGCAACCCAGAACTAAAAAATTTCTTGACAGTTAGAACAGGGGATTGGGATAGAGCATCTCCAAGATCCATTCTCACTCTGTTATTCTTTTAAATTTTAATAGTTAAAAAACCTGCAGTAAATATGCATTGTTCCAGAAAGATAGAAAGTTATCTGTCAGCAACTTATTCTATTATCTAACTTATGTTAATCACTTTCAATTCTGAGTGACTCAGCATATATTATTATTTCTTTGCCTTCTCTGTGCATTCAGGAAGCCAGTTTTTCTAAAGTTTTCCAAAGGTGTGGAAAGAATTTTCCATAGATACAATTATATATACAAATCCACCCTCATTCAAATCAAAAGTCTCTAGCCGCATCTCAGAGAAAAGGAAATTGGTTTATTAGGAGTGGCCATGTTGGATGCGACGATACTGAATTACATTTCCCCCTTGACCCTGGTCTTCCCCTCACCCCCTTATGTGACTTCTCCAATGGGACACATCCATCTTCAAGAGTCATCCATCATGCTCTCCAATAAACTTCTTATGCTCTCCAATAACCTTCTTATGCTCCGACAACTTTGGGCTGCTGGGGTGATTATCTAGGTATTTCAAGAATGTCTTGTTTCCCCCCCTCCCTTTTTCTGGCAGCTAAAAAGACCAAAGGAGTATCTTTTTAGTTGACATGTAGTTTGTGTAGATGGATGAGTGATCCACAGGCACTATTCAGATAAACCTCCAAGTGGCGAGAAGTGAAACATAACAGATAATCAGAGTTGGAAGGGATCTTATAGGTCGTCAAGTCCAACCCTGATTATCGGTTATCTGTTATGTTTCACTTCTCATCCAAGATAGTCCAGGTGTCTCTTGAAAAAACACCTTTGGGATTCCCATCAGGAAGTACATTTTCTTCTATATAGCCATTTAAACTGTTTCAGATTTGAAGGAGAGAAAGAAACTTTAGACTATATGGAGTTCATCATGTAGCAATGATTGGCATGTCCTTAAATCTACTTCTCAGTATCAGAGAGCCGTTCTATACAGATGCAATGGAATACCAGGAGACAACATCTTTGCCTACAGGTTGTGTTTGTACACCAGGGCAAACACAAAGACATAGCTTTGAATATGAAGCACTACACATTATATTTCTCTACAGGGTTCTTAAACCATTTTAAATAAGTTGACTCTTTCTTTGCCAGATCTTTTTTAAAAACAAAAAATCCTTTTACTTTTTAAAAAAATTGAGTTAGGAGCAATTTGCTCAGTTAAAGAATCTAGATCAAAGAGAATCAAGATCAAAGTGAGACAATGTTCTGACCCAGGCTTTGTCAAATGTTCTGAAACACAAACTTGTTTGAAAAGCAAAACCTATTTTAATGCAATGCTGGGGATTACTTTCATTTCCAGCCAGAACTAATTATAAACAGTTCCCCAAGATAAGCCCATGCTTCTCAGTGCAGAGGAATGCTGCCAAACACAGAAGTCTCCAAAGTAATTGTAACAGAACCCACCCGAAGTACAAGAAAAAAACATCCAAAGTACACAGAACTTCAAGGAGGACTTGGAACTGATCAAACTACTTTGCTTCCTGCAAAAGTTTTGTCATCTTGGTCTGACTTTTATCCCTTATAGGAGGGGCAATCACCTCCCAGCCTTACTCCAGAGTCTCCCCTTCTGCTTCAGCTGCTCTCGTCTTCTAGCAGCTCTGTGCACATGCGCACTGGGAACAGGCTCTCCTGGATCCTCTGCTTCTCTGCTGCCAGACTCTGAAGACTCTGAAGGCAGCACCCCACTCCCAGATGGTCCTGGCCCCATGCCTGCATCAGACGCAGGACCCTCAATCCAAGTCCTCTCCAGATTCCCTGATTGGTTCCCTTTCTTCCTCCCTGTCCGACTCCACTTCCATCTGCACCGGCTGCTGGAGAACCACAACAGACGAGACATTTACTTGTCAGGCATCAAGGATAGAGAAATCAAGAATTATGTCTCATTACCTCATGTTCCTCTTTTATTTTTCAATGTCCCTTCCAACACTGTTTATTCTATTCTATTCTATTCTATTCTATTCTATTCTATTCTATTCTATTCTATTCTATTCTATTCTATTCTATTCTATGTTGACTGTGAGATTTTTTTTCATTTCTTCAGAATGGTGAATGAAAAAAAATTCTCTCTTTTAACTAAGAGAAAAGTTGCCTTCTTAGTTTATTTTTTTTAACGGAGTGACCATAGTAAGAAAAAATAAACATGTTGCACTTGTAAGGTTCCAAAGATTATTTATTTATATATATATATATATATTAATGAAAAGAGGACAAAAGAAAAGATATCAATGTTCTGACTCAGCCTTCACAAGTAGTGATAAGACACTTACTTGTGAGTAAAACAAACCCCTTTTTATAAAAGAGCAGTAACAATCTTTTATTCACAGGGATAAACAAAAAATTAAATGTAATTAGTCCCTGGGTTTATCCAAAAAATATGAATTGCTTGCGGTGTACTAGAAATGAATAGTTGTCTGTGACAACAGGCCACTTCCAAACCCTTCCTATTTATTTCTCAGCCAGGGAGAGGCTGGCTATCACCTGTGTGCCTCTCCCTGAGAGCCATCTTACTACTGTCCTTTGTTCTCATCTCCCTTCCTCTCTGTGCATATGCCCATCTAGGATGAGCCCCATCTGTTCCTCCCCCTCACTCAGCTCAGGCCCAGAAGAAAACTGCCTCTCCCACCTGGGCAAGGACAGAAGGCCTCGGCTCTGCCTCTGTCTCTGATGCTGTTCCTTATTAGAGCCTTCCAAAGGCTCTGAAGCTGACCCAGGCTCCACTTTGTCCTCATCTGACTCTGCAGCTATCTCTGCTGGCAGCCAACAGGCCATAACAATCAAAACTAAACATGTAATTTAAACCTAGATACTGACATAAAAGTAGTATTGTCCAGGGAAATGGCACCAGTCGGTGGCATTCCAGCAATCAGTCTGCAAACAAGTGAAGCCACATCCATGAGGTCCAGGCAGGATGCAAAACCATCTCCCCTCCAGTTCATGGAAAAGCATCTCTCCATGGAGCTGGTCCCTGGTGCCCAAAAGATTGGGGGCCAATGAATCAATAATGGCCATGTTCTGTTAGTCAGCTGTAATTTATCTCCTTGATCAGCTAAAGAGTCACAAGTCTTTCCCAAAATTGCACTATAGCTGCATATTAGCTTTTGATCAGATTAAAAGTTGAATGGGAGGTCTCAAAAAAGCACACCATCTCAATTTTCACCATTGAAATCTCCTAAGCCTCTAAGTTGTTGAAAAAAACCCCAGCTTCCAAGGTAATTGCAAAAATGTTTCCTTACAGAAGCTTCCAATTCCTGTTCCCACATTTATTTATTTTTAATAAAGAAATTTCAAGAAACCAAGCTATCAAACATGATCCTTTTTACTTCTCTATTTCAAAGATAAAGTTTTCTGATGATTAATTATGTGCCACCAAGATGTTTTTGACTCCTATGTAGATTTTTTCTCCATGATGATGTATTTCCTTTTCTATCTTTGCAAACAATCTACCTTATTCTTTTGGTCTTTATAACATGCAGGTCAGTGGTGGGATTCAAATTGTTTTACTACCAGTTCTGTGGGCATGACTTGGTGGACGTGGCAGGGGAAGGATACTGTAAAATCTTCAGTCAGAGGTGGTATTTGCTGGTTCTCTGAACTACTCAAAATTTCTGCTACCTGTTCTCCAGAACTGGTCAGAACCTGCTGAATACCACCTCTGATGTAGGTTCTTCCTTAATGTGCACCAGTGCCTTTCATGCATAAAGCAGGGTAGGGAGAATGATGAAAGCTAAGATTATTTGCAAGGATAGACATAGTGGAAATGACATTATTTTTCCAGAAGTCAGATAAATCATGATCAAAACTTGACCTCTGACAGCTTCATCAAAAAAAACTATGCTCTAACCCTAACCCAATAAGAACAATGAGAGGTGCTTTCTTAAGTCCTGTATTTTATGGCATCTGGGCCTATATCTGTCTTTCACCTTGTTTAGGCCTCTAACTCTGTTTAATCTTTATCTTCATGCCAGTGGTGGGATGCAATTTTTTTTACCACTGGTTCTGTGGGCGTGGCTTAGTGGGAGTGGCAGGGGAAGGATACTGTAAAATCTCCAGTCAGAGGTAGTATTTGCCGGTTCTCCGAACTACTCAAAATTTCCACTACCGGTTCTCCGGAACTGGTCAGAACCTGCTGAATACCACCTCTGATTGGCAGCTAGTGTTACTCTGAACTAAAGCATACTTAGACAATATAAATTAAACATAGAGTGGTATGACTCCTTTTGAATCAATGAAAAGGTTAAACCATGCAAAAGCCTGGCTGCTGTTGTAGTTTCAAGAAATACAACATAACTGAATCATTATAGAGTTGAACAATTTCATCAATCCTGGTTTTTTTCTCGTAGAAATAGCCATGATACTTAAAAGGAATGAATTCCTTTCTGTGAGGTTTGTAATTTGGAATCAAATGAAGGATCTTATTTGTAGGAGTAAACCAGATTTCGAAGGGGAAAAGGAGATTCAGCACACACGTGGGTAAACACATTGCATCTGTCAGCACCTTCTTATTGAATATGTCTTTTTCTGGGACTGTGCAGCTATGCATTCAATCAATATGCACTCTGGGCCACCTGTTCCCTTTTAAATCAGGATAACTGCACAGCCCTATTATGTAGAGCGGCTATCTTTTTTACAGTCTCTTCCAAATGTCTGTGCTTCAATCATTGTTCCCTCCAATCTGTTGTGGTGATTTTCATATATAACTCTGAGTGAAAGATAAATCAGTCATGGGTTTCTTTTGAAAAAAAATTGTTTGAACTGGCAACAAAATACTCTCCTGGACATGCAATTCAAGGAATGAGAAATATTACAGCAAAAGAAATTGTGAGTGAAACTATAAGAGAAAAGTATATAGTTAAATCTATGTTTCTTTATCAATCTATTTTTGTAAACTGATATATGGTCTTTTCGTCTTTAAACTTCCCAGCTCTCTTTTTGAGGATCTTAGCAACTACATTCAGTCATAACTTTCTGAGTCTTCCACTTCTTCTTGACTCTTTCACTTTTCCTTCACATATTTTATTTGTAACATTCTTAAAATTAACTTCTAGATCCATTGCCCCAAAATATCTTCCAATATGTCCAGTGTTAATACAATATTTTGCCTCATTCTGTATTAGTAAATCAAATTTCAATGTTCTCTGTAACTGCAATCTTCAGTTCCTTCTGCTTCCCTCTAGTGTCCAATTTTCAAAATATCATCCTATCACTTTTTTAACAATTCAAAACAACCCAATTTTTTTCCAATCAGAAAGTTGTTATAATTAATTCCAAAATCAATTACAAATTCATTGATATTCTTTGTCCATTTGTAATTTCCCAAAATGAACTTTCTAATTACCCTTTCACTCTTTATTTTAAAACAGGAACAAATACTTCTTTAAATTTTTATTTAAAACTTCTTTCTCTAAGGATCAAAGGAAACATATCCCGTTTTTTGAGACTTGTTGATCCAAAGGTTCCTAATAGGTAAGAACATTTAATTTCCAAAATGATTAGAAAAGGAAGAATGCAAACCCAGTTTCCTTCAAGGCATTGACTTTCAATATGGCTTTCAGGTCTCTAAGCCTGCTCATGAAGAACAACAGTTTAGACTTGTAAGCAATTTCAAGTCTTGCCCTTGAAGGAATTACAAAGAGCGCTTACTCAACAGCTCTTCATTCTGTCACAGTCAATTCATCATTTCTTTCCTGGAATTCCATCACAATAAATTTTGAAATATTCTTTCTGCATCTTTTTAAATACAGAGATGGATAGCCAAGCAGTCTCCAAATTATCCCGTGAAGTGCCTGATTTAGTTTTCTAATCCAAGTAAAGGATAAAGAAATCCTAATATAAGTGTAAAAGGGTTTTTTTTAGATTTTGTTTTATCCTGCCTTTATTAATTTTATAAATAACCCAAGGCAGCCAACTTGCCTAATACTCCTTCTTCCTCCTATTTTCCCCACAACATCAGTCCTGTGAGGTGGGTTGGGCTAAGAGAGAGTGACTGGCTCAAAGTTACTCAGCTGACTTTCATGCCTAAGGCAGGACTAGAACTCATGGTCTTAAACAGCACCTAGACTTAAGATGATACTGATGTGCCATTGGACGATTATGAGCTGCGACACACCCCTACTTTGGGATACATAAAATATCATCAATTCATTTAAGTCTGGAATAGATGGAAGGTTTTTGTTTCCTAAAAAGCCATCTCCCATATACTGCGAAATTTCAAATTAACAGTCTACTTGAGAAAATTGCATCATTTATATTGACATAGGCCACAATTATATAATTATGCACATACTATACTAACATTATGTCCATATTTTAAGTGTCTTATTTTGACTACTACAGATTTGTTGCTTAGACTGACCATACATCAAACCTCCTGTATGGGCCTTGATATATGACCCTTCTTTGGTCTTGCCAAAGAAGCTGGCTTTATCATAGCTTCCATCTTCCATAAAGTTGAATATAAGTGCTTAGAAAAGGGAGGAAAACACAGGAATAAAAAAAAAACATCCTAACAAAGACCAAACAAAACAAGCCATCCTAGAAACATTGAAACAGGTGGCCCTGATAAATCTTCTCCAGATAACCATTCTGTGATGAATATGTGCCATTATTCATAATACATAGCTATTTTAGTTACACTAGCTATATGGATATTTATTGTATTTAGAATTCCACTGTTTATTGTTTTCCCTTGTTTTCCCTAAGGTTCTCTTTATCTAATAACTCATTTTATATCTGCATTGGTTTTATAAAGGAATTTTTCATGAAACTCTTCCCTGAGCCTAAAGCTTCATAAAACCTCCTCTTACAAGATTGACAGAAAGCTTGTTAAATTCTGAAATTCTGGTCTTTAGTCAAGAAGATTTCAGGATTGTTTCACACATATAAGCAAATGATCTCACATAACCTGGTGACACATAGCTGAAGATAAGTTATCTCATCCAAAAGAATAATGAATATTAATTATTTTATTGGCAGTTATTCTATTGCATCCAAATATTGATGGAAAAGAAGAAAGGTATTCCTAATTAACACAATTGTTATTTCAAAGTGATGACTTAATTGTTATGCAATATTTGAACACATTTTCAGAGTTCAAGCCATTAAATTGCCAATTTTAATATTTAATATTAATGTTTTAATCAAATTATACCTTTTTTTGGCAGCCAATGTTTCTTGACTCCAGAAAGTCAGACTCTGATAACATGTTTCTGGATTATTTATACTAGTGTACTGCTTAAAATTATCATTCTGTTAATATTTTATTATATTTGATATATTTATTTGTTTTTATTGCTGTTGGATTTTTTTTAAAATCTCCTATGAACTGACTTTGCCAGAATTATAATGCATAAATATAGATAAATTACAAACTAGAACTAAAGCCTAGGAACATTTTAATAATGCATTCAGCCTGCACTTTTATCTTGAGAGTTGACTTTAAGTTAAATATTTCACTCAAACAATTTCTAGTCTAATTTGGAAGCTTTTAGTCTGAGCACAGCCTTTTCTTTCCTTAACTTTCCATACTATTTCATGTGATGAAAGTTCTGAAGAACCTAATAGTTTTTGCATTTTTGGTGGCTTTTTGACTGGTCCTAATAATGATACTATTCTACTGTGATTTCTTCTTTCCTCATGGTCCAACATAGCTTTATCTGCTTTATATAACAGTCATCAGTTCTCTAGAGTTTGAAACAGAGATCTTTCTCATTGGATTACGTAGGTGTGTAAGTTTTCTGCATGTAAAGCTGCAAAGCTCTACTACTTGGCTATGTTTTCTATCCTAGCTCAAAGCCATTGAATTATATGAACCTGCTTTGAGCTAGGATAGAAAACTTAGACAAGTAGTTGTAATATATAAGGTAGAACTTTCTAAAATTGAGGGAACCAGTGAGAAAGAGACTGAAATGTAAAGGACCCCAAATATCTATAGTGCTTAGAGATTACTTAAAGCCACAATAATTGAAATTTACCTAAAATGCATTTCACAATGTAAGAATGGGTCAACCAAACCCAGAAACAGCCAGCATGATTTCTAATAGTGTTGATGGACCTTTAGAAAGTTAAATGGCTTCCTTTCAGGAAGTGGAAAGAATGTTCTAACCAGAAGAACAAAAAGGAGCAAAAACTCTGACAGAAAAAATAGAAAATAATCATAGAGAGTACACAGAATAAGTTATGGAACCTACTGGAAAGAGAAGAAGAAGGGAGGAAAGGGAACAATAACGAACATTTTTTGAAGTTGATTTGCCAAAGAAGCCGTTTGGGCATTAGATCAGTGGCCTTCAACCATGTGGATACCAAGGACCAGTTCTGTGAAGAGAGGTTTCTTTGGTGGACAGGAGGGGTGTGTGTTTCATGTGCTGTCTGCATCCCACAGATGGGACTTCACTTGTTTGCATGACTGAGTTTCTGGCATCCATGGACCAGTGCCAGTAGGGTTGGGCGACCCTGCATTAGATGACAAAGGAGTAAAAGAGGCACTCAATGATCATATAGGCATAACAGAGAAATTGAATGAATTCTTCATATCTACTGTGCAAAGAAATAACTACCATTGAAATTCTCTGAAGGAAATGAAACTAAATCAAACTGAGGTAAGAAGAGGTTATATTTCTAGTACTTCTCAAAAGCTACATACTGTAACAAATCACCATATCCTTATGATATCAAGGTGAAATCTGTCCCCATCTTCTTGGCTTCTGAAAATGGCTGAAAATCTGGCTCTGCAGATTGGCATAGGGCCTTAATGGTTAATAGATTAAGAAGAAGCTCCCACCAATACCCCATTTGTGTATTGATTCCTTACTTATCTAGGTTTTTTAAATTAATTTTTAACATTCAATGGTTTAATGTGTTAACATTCCAATTATTTTATATTGCTGCTTTATGATATTGTAAGCCACCCACAGATGTTCAACAGTGTCCAAACCATTGCCAATGTTAGCCACATGGTGACAATCTCTTCAGCTTGAAGCATTATGGCTACAGTACATCAGTGTTGTAGATAGAGATGTAGGAAAAATTAATATGGTTTACATTTAAACATTGTTCATATTTTTCAAAACTGGTGGCTTTTCCAAGCTTTGCTATCTATCTGTCTGTCTGTATATCTATGTCTGTCTATCATGTATCATATGTCAACATGCACACCACCGTAGTCTATTAAAATGCATACACGTGCAAAAAGTACATTAACACCACACAGAAAAATGTGAATGGGCATTTGTGAGGACCTTTCAAAAACATTTGCCAACTAATGGACTTCTGGTTTGAAGGGCTTCAGTGACAGACAGAAATCCACGATCGTGCGCAGTTTCTGTCTGGGCTCGCCGCTGGAGCACCCCAAGCTGGCTGGTTTCAGGGCTAAGCCACCCCGTAAAGGTGGTGAAGAGGGGGGAGACCGCCAGCAGGGTTGAGGAGAGCTGCATCTTTCCTCCTCAGCTGGCCATTACTCCCTTTCCCCAAGGCGGTTGCAGCGGTGGTCAGAAATGGCCACCACAAAGGAGAACTCGACCGGAAAAGAATGTGCAGGAGGACGATAAGAAGTGAAAGTTTTGGCTGACTGGGTTAAAT